>CM057818.1:8011250-8113750 GCA_030067965.1 Latrodectus elegans | reverse complement strand
CCAACCAACCAACCGTAGGGTATTCAATCACTTGACTACACCTTGTTAGACAGATTTTATAAAATTTTACATTTCAATTAAAAATATCATTACTGTTCACTGGAAATTTTTTGTGTCTTATTACTTCATTTATTACACAATCTCTATTTCTAAAGATTTTTCAAGAATGTAGAAAACCTTTCTCACGCACAAATCTGTTGTGAAGAGTTACTCTTACGCCTATTTCATAATATCTAAACGAATTTTCCTTTGTGCTGGCTTTTTGTTTAATAGTTCGCATATTTGATTCCCTTCTCATTATTGTATGTTTGCAGAGATTTGAAATCCAATTTTATTTCTAAGTCTGATTTGATTTTGCGCGCAAAAAGTGATAGATTAGTGACAAAAACGAGCCAATTTATTTCCCTATTAGTTACTTTATTTACGTTTTTTCAATATTAGGAAACAAATTCTCGAATAAAATCTTAGTCGTAAAATAAATAACATTAACATAATAGCCAATATAATTTTCACAGGTACATACGTAGTAAAACAAAGCATTTAATTTCCGTTATTCAATGGCATAATCAAGTCGCCAGCTTTTTCTTCCTAAATCACATTATCGATTATCTGTATGCTATGTTGTAAGCAACTTAACTGCACGAAAAACTGCTGTACTCAAGCCAATGATGTCGATCACAAAAGTCTTCCAATGACTGTCTTTAAATATTGGTCGTTTGCACCGCCACTAGGAAGAAAAGATGGGCATTAATGGTAGAAAGAATCTCCATTTTTGCTTCATAAGAACGTAAATAACTAGATATTTAGTATAGAAAATGTTTCAATTTCTGCAAAGAACAAATTGCGATTTTTCTTGTAAAATAAGGCAATTATTTTTCACTGTGACTCGTTTATAAATTGTTGCTGAAATTTATGAATTCATTTAAATTATTTATTGATTTCATTTACATAAATCAAATATTTTATGAAAAATGCGCAAGCAATAAATATTCTAAGAAATGTGACCAAAAATATTCAATTTATTTTCCTTCTTTTCTATATACAATTGAATGTATATTGCTATTTTATTGTTAAACTACATTTTTGATAATAAAGATGTTTACTTGTAAAATGATTTTATTTTTTATCAAAAACAAAAGCGTTGATCTTTTAATGCTACGCATGACGCAATATTTGTTGAATCTGAAAAACCAATATTTTTTAAGTTAAAACTGAAAATCTATCTATTCAGAAGAATTAAATTTTTCTTATTTATTGAATTTTAAAATTTCTTTAATTTTATTATATTGAGTAATTTTAAAAAAGCGTGCTTCTCGCAAATCAACATTTCATTGGAACAATTTTTTTTCAGAACTTTCATTAGAACATTTAGAAAATGTCTTATAATTGAAATATATATATATATATATACATAATTATAAAGGTTGTGAAGTTAAGTAAAACAAATGAGTAATATAAAAAATGATATAAACTAGAAAAAAAATTGTACTATTTTAGAAAAAAGTTAAATTAAGTATTAATTTCTTTAGAAGAAATAAAATTGTTCTTCGAATGATTTTATACTATTTCTTTAAAAAATCCGAAATAAGTAGTGTTATTAAATAAAAAAAATTTTGGATGTTAAACAAAAGTTTTTATAATTTTATCGATAGTATTTTTAGAAATTTAACAACTATACTATTTTAAGGGTTAAAACAAATTCAAAAATTTTAAAATTTCAAAATTGTTTTTTATTAATTTTTCTCGGTAATATAATAGTCAGTGAAAATTTTCCTTTAATTCTAATAAAAGAATTTTTCAATTTAATTTTTGTTTTCAATTTCTCTTTTCTGCTTATCCAGTTTGTAAATTGCAATTCATTTTTTAAACCTCATGTTAATTTGTTTCATTATGAATCACTATTTTATCATTTAATTTTATTTTTACAGTTATGCTTACGATATTTCAAAAATTGAGACTTGATGTACAGCTTAGATTTTCGAAGTGTTTTGCATTTTATGAATAAATATCTATGAAAATGACAGATTAATTATCAGTATTCTACGTGGCTATAAAGAAATAAAATGGAAAGAACGGTCCAGTTTCCGGATTTTTTAAAGTTCTTCCTCATCTCTGTATTCTGTTCGAGGAGGAAAAACTTCAATTCATTCAGCTTATCTCATCAGAGGGTCATTTTCATTCTTGATTGTAACAAAGGCTTTCTCCTTGACAATTCTCTTCCAAAAAGATAATATAAAGCAAATTACATTTCCTTCATTTTCATTGTATCTTGCGCCTTTGAGAACAAATAAATCTGTGATTAAAGAGGAAAAGCTTCTAACAACAGTGTATGAATTCAACGATGAAATCTTTGATTTCTGCTAGCTTTATTTAAAAATAATTTGCACAAATTCAATTATAAAAAAGCTGTAAAATACAGTAATGAGACTGAAACATTGTTTTGGACTGTATTCAATTGTTTTACTGGTAAGAAAAGAATATACTTTATATCATTTTATAGGTGTGAAAATAGAATGGAAAAGAATATCTTAAATTTCAACTTTGTGGCTTTTTAAGTTAGTTTTATAAGTAAAGTCATCCTTACTTAAATATTAATGGGCAAAAGTTAAATTAATTTTATACTAAACAGTTTCTAAAATATTCAGTAATTTATAATTAGATAAAGGTATTTTCTTTTGTATGTTATCAAATACATTAAATTGAGTTGGTTTCTTTTTATTGACATTTTGATTTTTATAATTGATTTTAGTTATAGATTTCACGTTTATTACAAGAGCAGAAACTTCTCGATTTAAAATAGGCTCTAAAATTAATTATAGTTTACTTATATTTCATTCACGCATTTTTTTCCCTATGTATATCAGATTTTATTCACATCGAATCAGTATCTCAGGCGATACATTTAAAATAGAGAGGCTTAAAATTAATTTTCCCTTGTAACTCTTACAATATGTATTAATTTATTTACTAAAATAGAGCTATTCATACAGCTTATTTTGAACGCATTTACATAATGGTACAGTAAACTTCGTGAAAATACGTATTGAAAATCAAATTTGTAATATTAAGCTACGTTGAGATTCTATTTTAATGTGAAGCCTCGTTCATTATATATATATATATATTGTTACAAATTTATGAATAATTATTGTATATGTCTTAAAATATCTCAGATCGGAAATACTTACATTTTGGGCAAAAATTGCGGTATTTAGACGTGTTATACGTTAAAAACGGGTTTTCTAATGATTTAGTGACATGGCGATGTTTTGGCGAGAAAACTTGGCGATAGTTGGCGAGAGTTTGGCGACTTGGCGAAAAATAGATATTTCTGGAAACATCCATCACCTAAGCTCTAGGACCAATATTTAGCGAGATAGCCTATAAGCTTCCAGAACCTTGGTGAAATTAGAAGATTTCCCCGCCAAGTCAAGTATAAATAACCGCGCACCCCGACATAGTTTTGTGAAGACAGTCAGTTTTGTGAAGACGATTAGTCGTGACTGCTTGTCTAGAGAAGCTGTTCTCTGCCTGAGGTATTTGAGACCTGTGATTGGAAGCTGTTATTTATTGTATCTGACGAATTGTAGCTGTATAATCGTGATTGTTACAGCTGGTATATCTAGTGGAAATTTTACCAATTAAAATTCTTGTGTTCATTGAGTGATTGCTGCTTTATTCAACTCTCAATCCACACGAACCTCGAAGCTCGGTACAATATATATATATAGATATAATATAAGAGAGACGTATGCATTTCTTATTCGTTGAAGAACTCACAAAATTTCATACATTTCGTTTCATCACATATTTGACCAAGTTGATAACTAATTAGTATTATAACTTTTAGTAAAACAGTTCGATTTCCATATAAAAATGTTAATAGCTCGAGATATCATCTTTAAACTATTTAACTATTTATGACATTAGCTCTAGTGTACAAAAAGTGACTCTTGTCTTATAATCTAACCTTCACTGATAGGTTTGATCCCAATAATCGTTTCTGCAATTCTTTGTTGTTGTTACTTCTTTGTTGTTACTTATGACACTTGGACAAGGATTGCCATGGCAAGCTCGCTATACCATGGCAATGCGAATTTAAATCAAAAGTTCTTTTGTTTTAATCAGAGCACCAGAAAGTATGGCTTTGCTCTTTTTAAAATCCTCCAATAGGTGGCAGCATTAGAGGATACACTCCTTTAATTTTGACATTGATCTGAAGGGGGAGGATATTTTCTCCAGACCATATCACCCATGGTAACTGCTCAATGACCGACCACAGGACTTTAGATTTCGCAGATTTAACTAGTGATTCTTTAGAGAAGTGTTACAGTTCGGGATACGTGCACTATCAAATATATCTGATATCCTACCTTTCATGTTTCGTGAATGGGAAAATGTTTATTCGATACTTTTTAGTGTAACTATGGTATTAAAATCAAGATGAAAATGTTTATTAATAAAGTGTTTTATTTTCTGAATATTTCGTGGGACTAAAATGTATTTAGTATAATCCACCACACTAATCGGTCAATTGTGAATAAGAATGAATCTCTTTATTATGAACAAATAAGCATTTAAAACATCTACCTTTAACATATCATTGGTAGATTCTGCAGTGTTGTTGTACCTCATCATCGTTGCTGCCAGCGGATAGTGTTTAATAAAATAGTAATGAATATTTTTACTTAGTTTTGTAGAGAACTTTTGTAGAATGCTTTTTCAATTAATTTCAATGAGATAGAGCTAATTTTAAAAATATAATTAAATAATTTCTATCATATGTTAGAACCACAATAGCCTTTTATAAATAGGAATGTGGGCAAAAGATTTTTATCCTAGTATTTAAGTAAATTATTTTAATAGTCGCTGTTGGTGATTATGATTAGTGGTTCGTACTGTGACCTTCAGTTCAAGCGTAGATTCGATGTTTTCCTCGGACATGGGCATTTGTAGTTATTCGCAATCTTAAAACTGTGTACTAGGCGAAGTACCCCATGTTCACAAAAACGAACAGTGATAAACGATAGCAAATTTAGATGATTTATCTTTTTTTAAAAAAAAAAATACTTTAGTAAACTTTATTTTAAATTTAAAAATTTACTTAGGCGAAAGAGTGAACTAAATTTAGCTCAATAAAATTCGATGTAGGTTTGTTAATGGTTTTAAAGTAATATTTCAGGAGTTTTAGTCGTCACTTATTGTAAAAATGGTTCTGTTCCAGATTCGCTGTCAATCTTAAGACGGCAGAAGTGGATGGCCACAACTACTTCCATTTTAATCCTCGGTTCGATGAGGGATGTGTTGTTCGAAACAGCAGATTAGATGAGGCCTGGGGCGATGAAGAGCGAGAAGGGGACTTTCCTTTCGAAGTCGGGATGCCTTTCTTGATTTGCATCACTCCTTATGATGACCATTACGAGGTACGTAATTCTAAAAAGTAAATCCCGTAAACTGTGTATCAATCTAAATGTATTGTTACAAATGACATTTGGACAAGCTAAGCTCGCTATGCCTTGGCTAAGAGAATTTAAGTCAGTACGATGCATCTTTCGTTTAATCAAAGTACCACGTAGGTGAAAGTACGACTTTCCTTTTCAAATCCTCCGATAGATGGCACCACCAAAAGATTTACTTTCTCAATTTTTACATTGATCTCAAGGGGGAGGAATTTTTCTCCAGACCTTTGCACTCGTGGTAATTGCTCAACGACCGACCACAGGACGTATATCGCATGTAATCGGTGGGTCTTTAGCGGCTTTGGGAATCAAATCCCGCCCTTTCGAATGGAAGGCCGATGCCCTAATCACTAGGCTACCACAGCCTTGAATGTAATTATAAAACTCAATTTAAACTTCCTCTCCAAAATTTGCCCTCTTGGATAAAAAGTAATCATAGAGTGACAATACAACTAACATTGAGTCACTGTAGATACATAACTATTTTAATGTAATTCTTGAACTTTGAAATTATTTTGTCAGATATAATTTATAAAGAGTTTAAATACAAGGCTTTTAAAGAACAGATTCTTATAATAACTATTTTAATGTAATTCTTGAACGTTGAAATTATTTTGTCAGATATAATTTATAAAGAGTTTAAATACAAGGCTTTTAAAGAACAGATTCTTATTTCTTAGTGTTCATTTTGCTAAATCTTTTAAAATAAAACTGCACCGGTATGGGTGCATTAGCCAGAATTACTGATCTGCATAAACTGATTTATGATTGTTTGCAATTCCTTAGTAATTGAAGAATTTATTTTCAGGTGGAAGTAAATGGAAACTCATTTATAAACTATAATTATAGAGATGGAATGCCCGCTACTGAAATAAATCATATTTCGATGTGGGGTGACGTTACTATTTTCGGCATACATGTTCCAGTTACTCATATGGTTTGTATACTTTGCAAGTTCTTCAATAACCATAAATATTTTAAATTTTATTATTGATGTACACAAAATTACATTTTTAAGCTTATTTCTTTGCTGTAGCTTTTTTCCATAAGCGCAGACTTTTTCTCAAATTACTATAATTTATTACACCCGTTAAACTTGTACAGAAAAATTGTTTCTAATTGTTCCCCCTTTTTCCAGTAGCCAAAGTGGGAACTGAATGATATGCACTTTGGCCTTCAGTTCAACAACTAGGGATTTCTATTCGCTCCTTGAGTGTAATGTTTGATTAGGAATCCATTTAAAATTAGAAGTGAAATCGAATTAATTTTCATGAGCAAAAAGATACCATAAGGCAGGAATTATTTCTAGAAGGTTCGAAGGAGGCCGAAACAAGCTTTGAATAGGATTTCGTTGGAATATTTTTCCTCACTATTCTTCAGTTTTGAGATAATAAATCAATCTTGAAGTATTACTTAATTTCATATTTAACAATAAATTATGTAGACTTGAAAAATGTCTAAAACAATTAGGATATTTCTGCTCGATTCTTATGACTGTTAAAACATTTTGTGTGTACGTGTCATCCATTTTAATAAGAGATTACATTTGTTTCGGAGGTAATTAGCTGAATAATTTATGTTCATGTCTTCAACTGATGCTGAGGGTAAAAATGTTCGTAGTGATTCTGAATCTTCTTAAGCAATGAACTCAAGTCGATTTAGGTTCCCTCAAGTGCTAAGCGTAGTTGTAAGGTGTAACAAATAAACTTGCAATCGAACACACAAAGTTGAACCTAACAAGCTTCCTGCAGATATCCAGTATCTGTTTTGTTTTGAGCTCTTTCATATTCTGAAGAGGCTTATAAGTTGGAGTGCATGTTAGTTGAGATAATATTTATGTGTGATGGCATTATAACAATTACCAGAACTTAAATATTATGTTCTAAAAGGTATAAAAGTCAAAGTAATTTTGTAAGATGGATATTCACTTTGTAACAAAATATTTCTATATTTTATTATGAATAACATAAACTAAATTTCTCTAATTAGAAAATACTTAATAGTAGTTCATTGGCTTCTCAGCCTCACTTTAACAACAAAACTTGAAGTATGAATCTTGCAAACAATGAATTGTGCTAGCATTCTTTACATTCAAAATTAGCTTTGTTTTTGTTTGCTTTAGCTTTCTGAAATTTTTTTTTTACATCCTTATGTTGGCTCTTTCGAGTATAATGTCTTGCAGTCCAATAAAGAAAAGAAATATCTCCAGGAGTGGAGAGCGCCTTGAAATGTGAAGAAGAGCAGGCTTCCTGGAGCGCAGAACATTTCCAAAGATGCTCGCCATCCATATTAACATGTTCCCTACATAAAATGCAGTTGGGTAAATCCACAAGCCCAATGTGATATAGATGTTTCTGGAGAAAATCATGCCCAGTAAGTAACCTGAAGCAGGAGACCCCTATAGATCTAGGTAGATCTCTGGGGATACATGAGGTCAGCAGGGTCCTCCAAGAGGCATCAACTGCTTTCTCTTTGTAATAAATTTTTCGCTGGTGATGCATGACCCGTTTTAGGAGTTTGATATTTCTCAGGCCAGTAGGAGTATCTGGAGGGTTTAAAAAAGAAGCCTCTTTCGCGAGATTGTCTGCTTTTTTCTGAAAAAGATAGGGGTGTAGTGTGACAGGCCTCCTCGTGGTGGACCCTGGGTAACGCTAAATCTGCTACAGCCTTCGTCTTTCTCTTTCTTCTGAAAAATTACATTGGACTTTTTTAAGATCTGCAATTAAAATATTGCATAAATTTAATCGTGAAATAAAAATTCAGCCATCTATAATTTTCACTAAGAAATTCATTATTTTATGTATTTTACAAACTTGTTTTTTACTATTTATTAAGATATTTTTCTTACTATCATGTTTATTATTTCATTTGTTTTTTTTATAGCCCATTCCTCTTGAGCTTCGCATTCCTAAAAACAGCTTCTTAGGAGACATCTTCATCGTTGAAGGAGAAGTACCTGATGGTTCTGACAGGTTAATTTCAAAGCAACCTTGCTATCTAAAGCAAATATTTTTGCTATGAATTTTGAAGCTCTTAAGTTGCACATTCACGCACACCTACAGACACTATGTAAATATTAAGAATGGAAAAGCATGAGCTCGCTATTAATACACAATCATTGGCCATTAAAATTGCTACACCAAGAAAACGACATGCTACAAACGTGAAATTTATACGAAAGGAAGAAGGTGCTGTGATATGCAAATGATTAGCTTTTCAGACAAAGCAGACGCCAGTAGCGACATCTACAGTGTGTTTAAATGAGGAAATTGTTCAGCCAGTTCCTCATACACAAATTGCATTTGAACGTTGTTGCCTGGTGAAGAGTTGTTGTGATGCCTCTTGTAAGAAGGAGAAATGCGTACCAGCACGTTTCTGACTTTGATATAGGTCGAATTGTAGCGCACCGGGATTGCGGTTTATCTTATTAGAGTATTGCTGCTCGCGTCGGTCGAGATCCAATGACTGTTAGCAGAATATGGAATCGATGGCTTCAGGACGGTAATACGGAACGCCATGCGGGATCTCAACGGCTACCTATCCCTAGCAGCCGAGAAGACAGGCATATTATCCGCATAGCCGTAATGGATCGTGTAACCACGTCACGAGCCGTGAGTCAAGAAACGGGGTCGTTTGGAAGACAACAAGTGTCTGCGCGAACAGTTCGACGACGTTTGCCGCAGCATGGACTCTCATCTCGGAGACCATGGCTGCGGCTTCCCTTGACGCTGTGTCATAGACAAGAGCGCCTTCATTGGTGTGATGAACGACGAACCTGGGCACACGAAAGGCGAGACGTCATTTTTTCAGATGAATCCAGATTCAGTGTACAGCATCATGATGGTCGCATCCGTGTTTGTCGGCATCGTGGTGAACGCACACTGGCAGCGTGCATTCGTCATCGTCATACTGGCCCATCACCTGGCGTGATGGTATGGGGTGCCATTGGATACACGTCTCGGTCGCCACTTGTTCGCATTGACGGTGCTTTGAATAGTTCACGTTACATTTCTGGTGTGTTACGCCCGTGGCTCTACCCTTTATTCGAGCCCTGTGAAACCCTACGTTTCAGCAGGATAATGCCCTACCGCATGTTGCCGGTATTGTACGGACCTTCCTTGATACGGAACATGTTCGGCTGTTGCCCTGGCCAGCACGTTCTCTAGATTTTTCACCAATAGAAAACGTCTGGTCAATGGTTGCCGAGCGACTGGCTCGTCACCAAACGCCAGTCACTACGGTTGATGAACTGTGGCATCATGTTGAAGCTGCATGGGCATCTGTACCTGTACATGCAATCCAATCTCTGTTTGACTCAATGCCCAGGCGTATAACTGCTATTATTACTGCCAGAGGTGGTTGTTCTGGGTACTGATTTCTCAGGATCTATCCAGCCAAATTTTTTTAAAATTTAATCACTTGTTATTTCTAGTATAATATATTTGTCCAATAAATATCATTTTGTTATCTGCATTTCTTCCTGGTGTAGCAATTTTAATGGCCAGTAGTGTAATTAGGTATAAGTATTTTTCTCAACTCTTACAGAAGTAAGCAGTCATCAGCATAAATTTTGGTGAAATTTTATTCATTCATCATATCATTACTTCATCTCATTACAAATAACCAGCCATTAACATTGAAATTTATCTCCTAACATTAAGTATAAACATTATTCATTACACGGAAAAAGTTTAGAGAGTATTCTTTTTAGTTCAGTCTCATTAACAGTAAAACTGGGTTGCTAAAATAGTTTTTGGCGAGATTTCAACTTACATTTAATTCAAATAGTTTGATCTTGTGTTAAAGAATACAATACAAAATGACGTTTCTACCAAAGTTTGCATAGAAACTGCACTAATAATTGGAACAGTGATGCTCAGTTTTGAGCATGCTTTAAAGTACAATGTAAAAAGTTTTGTTCAAGACACCAGCCTGTAGATTAAAGTAAACCCGATGAAATTGCATTTTTAATTTTCTAATTAACAAATCTAATGGTACATGGTCCCAAAATAATACATTCACAATTACTAGCTTTATTCAATCAGTACCTTAAAATATGCAAACTTTTCGTACTGATTTGAAATAGGAAGAAATACTTTTTTCAAGATTTTGTGCATAAGTTAAGAAATAGTATATTTTCTGAATGACATCTTTAAACAGAACAGGTGATTTAATATTTATGGTTTATTGATCAAATAATCCTCAAGTTAGAAACTGTTTCATAAAATTATTGGAAATAAAAATTTGATTTTTCATGGAATATGTATGTAATTTTCTAAAGTTAATGATTTTTGCACTAGATTTTTTTTTTTTTTTTTTTACTTTAGATTCTTTGTAAATCTCCAATGTGGAACGCGAGAAGATGCAGATATTTTGTATCATTTCAATCCTCGGTTTGGTGATGACGTGCTTGTTTGCAACAATCGCTGTGCTGATTCTTGGGGAGAAGAAGAGAGGCTAGAAACTCTGCCTGTCCACCCTGGAGACCACTTCATTCTCACGATCGTAGTTACCAAAGAGGGTTATTTTCCCTTTTTTAACGGTAATCCTATGCCTATTTTTGGACACAGACTAGATTACTCTGGCGCTTGTAATCTTGTAGTTGGTGGCGATGTTATTGTAAAGAAAGTGTTAGTGGATTGTCCTCCAGTGAGTAATTAAAAAAAAAATTGTGTTTTAATGTAACATTGCATGAAATAATTTTAAATTCTCTTTAATGGTACAAGTTCGTTAGAATGATGATATTGAATATCTTATTTAATGAATAATTTATAGCTGTAATCTTGTTGAAAATATATGTGAACTAAAAGTTTCTGGCATTAAATTCTTTTCATAAATTTTCTTATTCTTTATTTTTGCAGGTTCGTATGCCGCCTCGAATGCCAGATATTGACATAGACAATTTCGAAGAAACAACTACGCAAGCTTTACGTGCAGTAAATATACCATATGATTTCTCTCAAACATAAATTTAGTTTATATTTGTATATTGTATAAATGTCAAATATGTTTAGAGAATATTAAACACATCCACTCCCATGTCCAGGCCTTAAGAGTTGTCTGTGCTATCCTCTTTAAAGAATAGCACTGTAACAATTGAGATCTGACCGTTTTGCTACCAAATTTGCATGCAGTCTATCTAACTGAATATAGTATTAGATAGACCTGATGGTTTGGTTGAGTGGCAGAACCACCATTGAATTTTTTGGATATCTCACACTCTCAACATCTTGTGATGAAATTCAAATTTTGAAGTCAATGCAGGCAGATCAGAAAGGCGACAGTCTTATGATACAGTTTTAATGATTCATGTTACGGTAGGAAACTCACTTGTCTCCTGTCGCAATTCGTATCAAAAATGGGTGACTTTTGTACCGAAAAGACAAGTGGCGATTTGGACATCTTGTTGATTATCTGCTGGACCATGTAGAACCCAATGATCCAATATTCATGTAAAATCCAAGTTAACTAGCAGTCTTTCAACCGTTGTCTGATGTACATTGAAAGTCTGATAAATCTTGCATGGTTGGGTTCATTACGGTTTGGTCAATACAGTCTCCTCCTTAAATTAAGAAATCCTTGATGTATACTATCATCACATTTATAAAATCATAATTAAAGACGAAATGTAGATAACGTTTATATGAGGTCCGAATTTATTACAAAAAATTTTGCAAATTAAAATAAGTCCATGCCTACAATGGTGTAAAGAAAACAATTAATGCATTTTCCATCAGAAACACAAGACTGTTCACCATCAGGGGCTGGAAGAGTAGAAGACTAACAAATATTGGTGTGATACTAAATATTCTTTCTGAAATTATTAAAATATTTTAAAGGAATAGAATTCAACCATGACAATGCATCTTCTCCTTTAGTAAGATTGACAGTTTACTTTTTTTATACGAAAATTATTAAACTGATTAAAATTTCATACTTCATGTGATCTTTCTTTAAAAAAACAGCCAGAAGACACATATCTATAGTTCCATGGATGTTATTTTCATTCCAAAGATGAAATGGTGAGGTAACAAATTGATATTTTTATCAATTCTCAGGAAAGAATGATTTGAAATATTGAATCTGGAAAAGTTGCCTATATTGGTCTAAAAAGTACTTAAATATTCCTAAAATTTTAAATGTAATTTTAAACACCAAGGTATAATTTAAAATCATGGAGTGATGTTGGTACTATTCAGATGTGCAATAAAATCTGCAAAAGACAGCAATTACATGCATTAACAAATTGTATGAGGATGAAACATCTAATATTCTCATTAGAAAAACGACCATTTACTTCAATATTAGGATATCTATCCTTCATTCCTGAGTTTTCGAGTTAAAATATAATTTCCTGATTCTTAAAATGCAAAGAAAATTTACTTTCTATAGAATATGAAACAAGTAAGATGGTAATACATTATAATTTCAAATTATTAAAATATTTGTTCATTATTCAAATTAATTTAAAGAATATATATTGCATTCAATGAATTGTCTCATTTCAAATGAATCCTAAGATATAGCCCCAACAATTAGATAAATAGGAAAAAAAGAAATTTCAAATTATTTAAGTTTTTTAAAGTATTGTACATTTCCTTTCAGCATGCACCACTTACATTAAGTTTACTTGGAAATTTCGCTCCAGGCAAGATTGTGTATATTTCTGGAAAAGTAGATGATGATCCAACAAGGTAAATCATACAATTAAAATGTCTTAAGTATTATTCTATACTTAAAAAAATTTAAAAAATGAAGTTCTTAAATGAGTTATTACAAATAAAATAAAGTAGATTTTAGTAGAAAATATCAGAACATTTTTATAATTATGAAAAAGTTTTGGATTTATTTAAAAAATGTTAGAAAACAAGACTTGAAAATGACAAGTGAACTAATTAATCGAAATCTTTTGAGTATTCAATTTATAGGAAACCGCTCAGCAAATTATCTAAACTCGGTTATTTCAAATTAGAGAACTTCCTTTATATTTGAATCGAGTAAATAAATTCTATCATCAATTTCTAAACTACATTTTTAATTATATGCTATTAAAATTGGTATAGTTGGCAGCTTCTTTATTTCAGTAGTTTGATTTTTTTTTAAACTATGTAAAATATATTTTGAGAATTATAATTATGAAACAAAATATTGTTTCTAAATTATGAAGTCAATAAAATTTAAAAATACTTAAATTATCGTGATGTACTTATTAGAGATCTGAAAAGTCGTAGATGTTTTTATGATTTACCACGAACTAAAATATAATAGAAATGTATTTTAAAATTCCAGATTTGCCATTAATTTACAATGCGGTGAAAGTCCAGATGCTGATATTTCTCTTCATCTTAACCCACGATGGGATGACCATGAAGGTTCCATTCTCGTGCTTAATTCTAGAGAAGCAGAATCCTGGGGGGAAGAAATCAGACTTCCCAACCCTATTGTTCCTGGAGAAGAAGTTGATATACATATACTTGGAATGAATGAATTTTTCTCTATTTTGGTAAACGGTGAACAAGTGGTAGATTTTGAATATCGTATGGATGTCACTCGGGTGACACACGTACATCTTGATGGTTCTCTTATTTTGTATCGTATGCTGGCTAACTAAAGTGCATCTAAGAACTTAAACACTAATAATAAATGCATAGCTAGAAATGTTTGTTACTTTTATGTAATGGAGAAAACAAGAAAAGCTATATAGATAAAATACTGACTAAAATGTTTTTTAAAACTTAATAAACAAGTGTATTAAGTATTTTAATAGTTGTTATATTTAATATAAAGTAAGTTATTCTTCTATACAAGTGAAAATTTATTGAAAATGTTATCTTGTTATAAGCATTGGGATAGCTGTAGCTTTTTTTTTTAAACTTCAATAATGTGTGCTATTGTAATAAAGGGATTTTTAGTTATAGATTTTTTTTAAACTTTTTTTTCAAAGCACAAAAGATTTCAAGCTTTTATTAGTTTCTAATAAACTAAATACAATTTTTTGATAATTATATAAAAATGTAATATATTGAATGTGTTTATCAATATACTTGTGAATTGAGGGTTAGTGTTTTTAGGTTGCTCTTATGTTTTTGTACATTGATAATTTTTTGTAACAAAATCTGTACTATTCTGATTATACTGGCATTTTTGAAATAAAAAAATATTGGCTCATGTTGCAAGTTTTCTTACATTTTTCTGAAATCATTAAATTACAAATAGAAACATTTTCTGTGATTACAGAATAGCAACACATACTATTTTTAATAAATTTACTTTCAAGGAGATCATTTGTGAAATAATATTTTAAAACTTAGTTTTTATAATTTTGAAGCTTGTCAGTTGCACTTCACTGCGCTGATATTAGCAAAACAAAGCGGATTACATATATATCTCTTGTTTAAGTGCCATTTATTGTAATTATATTAAATTGCTAAACTAGTTCAGTGTTACAAATTACTCCTAAACAGAATTCTTGTAATGATAGTTTCATAAAAGATTGGAAGTATTTTTATGCATAATTTTGCAGAGGTAAAATGAATTTATTTAAGCACTCTTTTTTTAAAAATCTTTTTCAGTTTGAATTTAAGGACTTCAAAATGTAAATGCTTGTATAATTTTTAAGCCAGGCTAACTTTAAAACTCATTTTATAAAAATAAAATTTTTTATTAAATACCCATTTTTAGAATTTTATAAGACTAGAAATAATTATGTTCATTTAATTCTAGAACATTAAAGGGAAAATACAAATACAACAGTTACCTTCATTATATTTTATTAATTAACTATAAAAAATTAAAACTAGTATGTCACAAGTATACAAATATGCAAAGGCAATATTATTAAAAAATCATGACAAAAGGAAAAGTTTTCTATGAAGAGTGACTAAATACCTTTCAGGCAATATTGCACTTGAAGCTTAGCAGGCAAAATAAGCTAAAAAATAATTCTATATACATATTTACAAAACAATATTTCATGTAAAATACAGAGAAAACAAAAGTGATATAGCTGATGTCATAAACAAATTGTGAGAAAATCTGCACAATTACACTGATGCGATGAGTAGTTGAATTTGATGGAGTTTCATGTTTAATTTTAGAAGTGCGATCATTGAGTAAGGTTAGAGGCAAGTAATAAAATGTTTGTAGAGTTAATGTTTTGCATAGTAAGAGACCAAAGTATAAAAAAAATTGGTCTTCTAAAGAGACCATTGAGTGGCATAGTTCCTTGGAGGCACCTTTAAGTACTTAGTCAACGACTGTAGAGGAATCAAAGTATCACAACACTCGTGTTACACCAAAGACAAGAATTATTGCAGTATTGAATGAGGGCTTAGTCAGCAATTGCTCTGTGCACTAAAATAAAAAAAATACTAAGTTGAATATAATATAAATGGCATAAAAAATTAAATGCAATTATTAACATAAGTTAGGCAGCATTTGATTTGAAACTTTTGTAATGTTTGATATAATTATTTGATCATGTAAAATTATAAATAACATATTTAAAGTAAAACACTAATAATTTTTTTTTTAAAATTCAGACAGTAAATTTTTTATTAATTAGAAGGTTGACAATATCCTTGCAGACGAGAAACAATCACATAGAAATATAGGGCCACATTCAACACTGAAAAGCAGAAAAAGAGGACTATTATAAAGCTAACCTGAACTACATAACAATGTTTAAGAAAATGAATGGACAAACCAGAAGTTGCACAATCAGATTTAGTGTTTAGTGAAAAATTCACAGCAATTGCTCAAAATGCCAACCATTGATGTTATTACTTTGCAGTATCAACTGGGTGATGACTGGTGCACGCTTTCAAATATTCTAGGTGTCTTGTTAAATATGGGGAGAGGAACAGACTGCAATAAATTCTGAGGCACTTGTTCCAAGAAGATATGGACTGTTGTACCAATTGAACAGTCTGGGATGATGTTAGGGCTTACAAAAAATAACTTCCCAGGCACACAGAACATTTTTGCTCATGCCTACAATGAATAACGCAATAGAGATTGCTATTAAACCAAATGTGTTAATTGTGCTTCTGAATGTTGTTTCATCACCAAATAATACTAATGTAAGAAATTGTGGATCATTAATTATCTTAAGCCTTCACTGCAGAAAATCTGCCAACTAGGAAATATCAATATGCAAAGGTTGCACATTTTGCATGCGGTAGGGGTACATGGCTTGTGTAAAATAACACCACACCCCACTGGCTGAGAAATCTATTTTGCAAGCTAATACACTAATGTATTTGTGGAAAGAGATGCTTCGAATCTAGTCAAAACTTGCTGTTCCATTTCTGGCATTTAAACCTTTTGCAACCATCTTGCATTAATGTTTGAGATGAATGAACTGATTTCTCACCATTGTCAATCTATACTGAAAAAAGAAAGATGGCATTTAGAATACAATAGGTTAGAAACTGCTGTTTATACCAATTTTGTGCTACACATCCATTCCCTTTTGCTCCATTCAATGTGAAATGCATAAATGCCAATTCTTTGTATGTATAACTATAATAGCTCATGAAAAGTTTCAAACGATGTTATTAAAGTAATATTTGAAGGGATGACATAGTGCAATTTTAAAAGACAACATTGCTCTGATTGTTTTTTTTTTCTCGTACTAACTAAGAGCAAAATGCAGTATTATCAAGTAGAAATGTGCATATGATAAATTCTTAAGATCTATGTTACACATGCAGAAATAAAATTAATCCAGTGGTGACAACTTGTATTGCTTGCTCTTCTATTTTTAGTGCCCATGCATTTCATAAACACATGTGTTGCTATTCTTAGGAACATGCTATGTATTCACATACAAAATGATACCAGAGGCATTGGCTTGTATTGCTTGATTGCATAGGATCTGCTAGTATGATAGCAATGGACAACACAACAAGTCATTGAACCTTCAAGGTGCTCAATAGGAATCAAAAATCTACCACATAGACACCACTCAAACAGTGGGTGAGAATGTATGTAGCTCTCTTCAACCATTAGAGCCCCTTGGTCTTGATTGATGTGTTTCTTTTTTTCTATCTTTCAGAGTGGAATGGGACTCTGTGTTTTATGGGAATTATTTTTCGTCTGGATGGGTACTATCAACCCTCTTAATTCGTAAAAACAATTTAGAATTACTCTGTAAATGCATAATTTCAAATATATTTTGCAACTATATTTTTTTAAAAATTAGAAGATTAGTCACATAACATTACATCATTTTTATAAATAACCAAACGGATATTTTACAGAAAAGAAATGTCAAGAATTTTATAACTTGTAATTAAAATTCATAAACTTTTTACAAATTAAAAATAAATACATTTTTTATTCATATGAAAAGAAGAAATAAACTTTTATTAAAATTCATATTTTTGAAAATATAAAGATAAATAAATTAAAATATTACCATGAGTTTACATCAGATGAATAAAGGACAGGTGATTGTAATGCTGAAATTAAATATTAAAAATTAATCTTAATAAGTATTAAAATATTCACAAAAAATCAAACAGTATTAAAATTCGGTGAAAATTTTAATAGGAAATAGTATAGTTAACGAAAATTTTGTCTTATATTCCAATTATGATTGCTGGAAAATGACTACCAGTGAATCAAAATTTATAGTGACATATTTCTTTATCCATAATAATTCGGATCTGTAACTTTCTTAATTTGTAACCACTTTTTATATAATAATCATACTAACTTGGAAATGGCAGGTGATAGATTGATAAAAAATGATTTACAAATGATAGATAATGCTTTACAAAGGATTGGTAATAATTTATCTCTTCTAATTTGTTATTTTCTGATTTCATTAATTTTTTTCTGGCCTGTCTGAAGTTAAAGTTAATTGCATGTATAAATTTGCAATGAGTATTTAATTTACCTTGCATCAAAAATAAATAAATAAAGTAATAGATATGAGACTAAGTATATATATAAATAGAAATAAAATAAATTATAAATAAGTAGATATAAATAAAGTAATAGATATGAGATGAAGTGACATTTTCCAATATCACAAAAATTAGACAAAGTTTAAGAAATTTCAATAATTCATAATTTCTTAAATTAAAATAATATCTAGCAACATATAATTATACATTTAAAAAATTTTTTATCACAAATAATTATTAATATAAAAACAAATATGAAACAAAAATATTAATAACAAATACATTTCAAAAATTTAACTTAAGGAATTTTTTTTATAAAAATGGTTCGCTTTTATAAAATAAATTGAAATATAAATTGAATAAAAATGTAATATAAATTAAATCATTTCTTCACAATTTAGAAATAAACAATGTAAAACACAATAAAAATACAAGTTAACAGTAAAAATTAAAAATATTATAAAGTAAATTTTAATGATATACTGATGTTTACTTTTTATTAGTTCATTAGAAATGCAAATAATAGTATAGAAAAATATTATGAGAATGAATGAATGAATTTTTTTCTTTCACATTATTTATCAATGACCATTAAAAATGTGACATAAAGAAAAGTGGTATCAATACTTAAATACATTTTAAGTTTTAATTTAATTAGTACAACATTCTTTGAAATGAGAAAGACAATCTAAATCAAGCTGTATGCTCACTTTGTGAGTTTCAAAAACACATATTTTTAACTTAATCCGAAAATGCTTAATCTTAAAATGTTTGATGTCTATTAGACACATAATGATTCAAATGCATACTGGTAGCTATATGGATGAGAAAGAGAAATTTGCATTTTATTTAAAAAAAAAAAAAAAATGGGAGAATTTGCAAGTGTATGCTGACTTTCGTGTATCACTGTATATAAAAGAAACTTAGATACTGTGTGCAACAAGTTTATGCACATTACCCCATTAAAATGCTGCCAATGAAAAAATCTGAAGGTACGGAAAGGAAGGTCATAAAATCTTTAAGGCGCAGTTCTGTTTAATGCATAGTAAGAAACTAGGAAAGTGCGTAAATAACTATTGATATTAGTTTAAATTATTATATCAGGTTTGATTTGGTTGGTTTATTCCACCTAATTGGTACAGTTGAGCTCTGGGGTAGGTACAAGGAAGCATACAGGTGCAACAGGAATTCGTAAATGAATTAGTAGCATGAATGGTAGTGCTTATAGCTGTTAACTATACAAGTTTATACATAATTGTTAACTATACAAGTTTATACATAAAGTAAGTTTCACACAAATGATTTGTTCAATTAATTTCACCGAGGCATATGACAGAAGAAAGTGTCAGCTGTTTTTGAGTAGATGTATATAATGTTTCATCAATCATATCTGCAATGTACCTAGTCTTCATATGTATGTGTGGCAAAATGGTCATTATCACTCTTACTAGTTAATCTACCTAATATGAATTACAATAATATCAACAAAAAATGTGATACACATTTTTTAAAACTTATTAAAAAATATAATTTTTGAATAACATTAAAAATAATCTAGCATTTTCTGGAATGCTCAAAATTATTTCTTCGCAATTAAGTATTGTTTCATATTTATTTGGATAGATCAAAAGTGAAAATAAAATATTCAGTTACATTGCAGCAAAAAGTAATAGCAATTTTGCATTAAACGCACATCAAATAAGCTGTTTATAATCAAAAATAACTAAATCTCAAAATTAAAAGTTAACAATAAACTTTTTAACAATGTTAGAAACATTTAAGTTATTTAATTATATTTATTTCACACATTTTTTTAAAAAAAATTTATACAAACAATTTTACAATAAATAAAGAAAAGAGTCAATAATTTAAAATAAGTTCCTAAACTTAAACTTGCTAATAATTTAATTTGATGCATACATATTTCTTAAAAAATTCAAACTTTGATTTAATTTTATTTTCTATCACAAGTGAAATTTATTAATTTTATTCTTAATATTCCAGTTTAAATTTTGCTCACATTGCATTTTAGTTTTCTAATATTAGGAGAATGGAAAGTAATATTGCATTCTTGCATTAAATTCAAAAAATAAATTTTTAATAAGTTCCCTTACTTTTAATCAATACAATCTCCCTTGTTATTAAAAATTTTTTGTCATCTAGTGTGTAAATGTTTAATCCTGAAAAAAAAAAAAAAAAAAAAAAAAAATTTTTTGAGTACAATATCTTGAGACTGCATTTTCGATTTCATTCAAATTTTTTGCCATTAAAAAATATTGTAGAGATCAGAATAAATCACTTCCAAGCTTGTAATATGGGGCAAGTATAGAGGCAGCACCTTCCCCCACTCTAATTCATTAATTTTTCCAGTGTTCCCATTCAACAGTGTGGTTTAGCATTGTTGTTATAGAATGATGCACTTTTTGCTGACAATCTCTGGGTGCTTTTTGATTAAAAGTTAGCAATAAAAGTCTGTATTAACAGTTTGATTAGGTTTAAGCACTTTAAAGTGAACAGTTCCTTGACTACTCCACCAAACGAACAGAAGTGCCAATTTGGATGTAAAGCCTGCTTTGCAGACATTCATTTGGTAGTAGTCACAGCCTTTGGTGTTTTTGATTATCATATAAAATTCATTGTTTGTTCCCAGTAATTAAATGATAAAAAAACGCTTCTATATGGTAGCATTGAAGCAACAAATTGAATGCAATAGATTGGTTGACTTTGTTCTCTTTGAATAGATTATGAGGGACCAAATACTTGTTCTCGTATTTTTCGATCTGCTGTGAATGTTCCTGTTAAGGTTGGTGAAGGGTATTTAACAATTCCTTAGCCATTTGAGATAGATTTGATACCACTTCTGCTCTTAGCTTGCTGTTGTCTAATGTTAGTCATCCTGATCAATAAGAGTTAGAGATTAAAATTACCCAATCAGAACTTGGAAAACCATCTTTAGCATTTATGAACATTTAATGCATTTGGATAAACACCACAAATGTTTTTGATTAAACAATTGTTGAGTTAAAACCCTTGTGAAACTCAAAAAAGCATACAATGCTGGATATGTTTTTTTGGTATTTAGCTGGTCATTTCCTTTCAAATTGTAAAAAAAAAGTTTAACATTGAATTATTTAGAAGTGAAGCAGCAGACGATATCATAAATTGGAAAGATCAACTACACTTACACAAAAATGAAAGCAGACAATATCATACACTGAAAAATGACAATCAAATATTGATTAAACAGAAACAACATTACCCTCTGGCCCCCTAATATATAACAAAAATTAAAGTAAACATTGTGCTTTAAATTGTAATGAAAATAAAATGTAAAAAAATATATAGAGCCTACTGTCTTCAATTTAATTATGTTATTTAAAGTATGCATGAAAATAATTAATAAAAATTATTTGTAATACATTTCTTTCTTTTGGCATTATAAGCAAAACTTAAGTAAGAAATCTACCTTGGATAGACATTTAATTCATTACTTTAATAAAAATCCATTTAATATGGCATATAAATTTTTATATCTGCAGAAAAATTCAATTTTAACATGAATAAAATGTAAAACATTCTAGTTACTAGAAAAATAACTCTCAACAATACTTTAAATATTAATGTCAGGTTTTATTTCATCAACAAAATTAGTATTTTATTTACAATATTAGATAATAATCATCTAGTAAATAAATGCTTGGAATGCTATAAACAAATTACGGTGGTTAAAACTTTTAAAGTTCACCTTTAAAAATAAAACTAAGTGATTCATTTATTACTAATTTAGAAATAATAATAACAATAGTACTAACAATTAGTTAATGAATAGTTAAATGTAACAGTAAATATAATATGTTTGAATATTTAAAATAAAACAAACTTTTAATAAATTTTCTTAATATTTTTCTACAAAACAATTAAAAATGATGAGCTAAATTAGTAAAATATTTGGGTAGATTGAGAAAATGAAAAAAGCATATTCACACCACTGAGATTATTTCATTGAAAACATAACTTACCAATACCAATGACATTTCAAACTTTTTTATGTTTAAAAATTAATAGAAAAATATTATAGCCATTTACATTTCTATATTATGACTACCTGTTAAATAAGACAAGAATAGTAAAATGAGTGAACATCTGATATATTTTATAAGGTATTTAAACAAATGTAAAAATACAAAAACATTTAAGTACTGGAAATTGATACAAGTAAGCTGAATAATTTAAACATATTTATCAAAAATAATAATAATAAAAAAAGTATAAGCAATCAAATTAATAAAGTTGTGCTGCCTCCCCAATTTGCAAATTTGAAATACTAAATCTAGCTCAACTTTAATATGAAAATCAAAATTAGAAGACATTGCCTAAGAAATGCATGCAATAAAAGCATTTTTATCTAAAAAAGTAATTCAGACTAGATTTTAGAGTAAAGTAATATGCTTGCAAACATTATTATTTAAGAATTATATAAATTATATCAACATTAATTAATAAACAAAAATGAAATTAAAATATTTTTTATGTTTTGAAAGAGAATTTGTAAAGAATTAAATTTTATTTCAGTTAACTTTTCATGCATAATTTAGAATTATGAATGAATAGTTAAAGTAAATATTTGGGGAAAAAAAAAAAAAAAGGAAGAAGAAGAAGTAGTAGTAAACGATTTAAATAACGACTAAATCAAATAAAAAAATTAAGGACTTGAGGTACATTGCTTAGTTAAATTAATTTTGGTTATGAAAGGAAAAATATTTTATGATAGGGCAAAAGTGGCAACCTATATGTCTATTAATATCAATACATACATGAGACCAAACATTATTGTAAAGTATTCTTGTCTGCATAAACATTTTTCAATAGAAAATTCGTTTTTTCTTTTCATGTGATTTAATTTTAGCAATATGTAGATACACAGATTTAAATTTTCAGAATGTAATATATTTACAATTAAAATTCTTTCTTGAACTGTTAGAGGAGAAAAATGAAATGCGCTCTAAGATATTGTAAAACAAAATATTATTAATTTAAAATCTTCATTATTTCAATGCCTATTTTGAAAATTTAGGCATAACATAGAGTTTTTATACAGTAAATTCTAAAAAACTTTTAAAACTATGAGCAATTAGCATTTATATCTCTTAACTGATTTATCATTCAAATTCTATAAAAACAGCATAATTGCTTTCGATCATGTGTCTTGAAATCCTCTTAAAGGTATGTTTAAAACCATTTTCCGAATCCTCCACAGCTAGGCAAAATAATAAACTTCAGTTTTAGTTAGTAAACAATATCTACAATGAACAAAAATATTTCTTTTCTATTTTTTTTTATAATGTTGAATGATTATAGACCTATAAACATGACAAAATTTAAAAATATTCTTTCAATAAGTATTTATAAAATCACATTAACTCATAAATAAACGGCTTTTTTAAATAACAAATCCAAATGGATATGTAATTTTTTTGATAAATTCTATATGCAATAAAGAGAAAACTAAATAACGAATTTATAGAAGTTCGTTTTCATCATTATATATATGCTTTACAGTAAGTGTCATTTTTTTTTTATGATGAGCTTTGAAAAACATATTGTTCCTTAACTTTTGAAGACCAATGTAGCCTGGATGAACTTAAGTGAAGCATTCATGATAGTTTTTAATCACAGTATAACATACATAATTTAAGTTTATATTGAAACTATTCAAATTATTTTAAACATTAAAAAATAGTTAATTTTTTTATATTGAAAAGGCTATTTTAAAATAATATTGATAATTTAAAAATATCTTTCTTACATTTTACATAATCCATCTGCATGGTAATAGCATAACTTATTTTTTCTCTCCATTCTTGTGCTATTTCAATGCTATGACCTTGCACAATAAATGCTTCATCTTTGGGAGAATCTTTTAATTTTAACATGAATTTATTGGAATCTTTACAATCATCTAACAATATTTTATCCATCTAAAAGGAATGAAAGAATAAAATTAATAATAACTACTGTAATTGAATATAATTAAAATAAAAATGAGTTAATAATTTGAATTGTGATAAAAAGAGAGCAAAAAAAGAAAATAAATTAAAGCAATACTTACACGAAAAGAATTTTTATATACATAAACAGGACTAGAATGTTGACTTTTTGGTGGTATAATCTCACTAAAAATGATAGCTTGTTCAAATAGAAAAACTTGACGATCTTTAAGTTTGCTTGCATGTTCTCCTATTTTCAACTGACCTTGAAACAAAAGCTGTCCTTGGTCAGCAAAATTAGTCTGAAACAAGAAATACAAAATTGAATAAATGTAAAATATCAAAGAATATTGCACAGTTTAATCTTGTATTTTTACTTCAATGAAAAGCTAATTCCTTAAAAAAATTATAGTTAGTATTAAAAATACAATCTATCAATAATTTTGCATTCTACTATTTTACTTAACAGAATTTTTTAAATAATCATCACATCACATAAATTTTTTAAAACATTCTATATTTTGAATTTTTGCTTCACTTTCAATGGAAAATATTACATTTATACTTTTTTGTTAAATATGATATAAATAAATGTTTTCATTTCAATAAAAAGTAAGTTTCATGTAAAGAATTAGCTATGGTATTTTCCAAAGTGAAAAAATAAAATTATTGAAAAGCCTTTGCTTCATCTTAATGATTATATACACTACTTTTAATGATGTGTAAACTAATCTTTGATTACAATGAACTTACAACAGCTTGCTTTTCACAGTTTATGGAATAAAAGGAAAATGAACTAAAAACAAAATTTATTTGCATAATAGGTAAACTGTGATAATAAGAAAAAATAGAAAACTCTGATGATAATGAAAATACTATAGTTCACAGAATAAAAGGAAAATAATTGAGCTTAAAAATACAATTTAATCTGCTAGTTACAATTGCTAGCTATAGAATTTAGTATGCAATTTAGAGTCTGTTTTATAATATTTAATCAGAAAATGTAAGACTGATCTTTGGCTTCTTTTCAAAATCTTATATTTATATCAAATAACTGTATAATAATTGTAACAAACATTATTTTAATCTGCCTAAGACATATTACTATTTGCCTATAAATTAAAGTTGTTTTAGATACTGTTATCCATTACATCTATCAATGTTATAAAAGTTTCAAAATATTAACATCTGTCAAATCTTTAGAGAAATTTTCTATGGACAAATCTATAAAACATGATAAAAATGATAATAAAATTTCCAAATTGATTGAATTTACAATTATTGGATTAAAAGTTATATAAAAGTCAATATTTAAAAATTGAATCACATGTAGACATAAAATTCTGAAACATTTTACATTTTTCGATTTTCTTAATATTTCTACTAATATGATTTTGACAATTATTTTGAATAGTTTTTAAATTTTATAAACAGTGTTTAAGAAAAGCAAAGTTTAACATTATGATCTTATAAAATTGGACATATTAAAATCTTAATTATTTTAGACCTACTATAAATTCTAAAAGATAATTTTGCTTAAACTTATTCTACGAACATAAGAAAGAAGGTAGTTACAGAATCCACCAATATGTTACATTTTACATATTATGTAATACTTCACATTACATAATATGTAAAATGTAACATATTATGTAATGTGAAATATTACATAATATGTTACATTTTACACTTTTAAAAATATTCCATATTGATAAAAAAGGATCTCTAAGAAGTCTGCAAGCAATTTTGATTTACTAATTATTCGGATCAGTAGTAAAACTTCACAGCAGAAATATGATATGGGTTTAAAATATTGTGCATAAAATCTGATTAAGATAAGCATTTTAAATATACATAGAATTAAAGATAAATTAAATATTATATTAATCACTATCATTAGCTAATATTGTTTTATTATTAGATGTGACAATTCAATCTAAAAATAATGTGTTCACTTTTTGTTATATTAGAAAATATCAATCATAAATGATCTAAAATGACTTGAAAATGATAACTAGATAAATGAATGGAAATATTTCTAAACATTAAAAAAAATGATAATGTATTATTCAAATACAGAACAATAAAAACATTTCTGACTGAAAGATTTAATTTACAAATATATAATTTTTTTAGAAAGGGACAGTAAATAAAACAAAAGATATAAATCTCGAAATATATTGAAAAAGTAAATAAGAATAAGAAAGAAAAAAAAAAACAGCATTATTTTAGAAATTTAGTATTAAATGAGTGATGTGCAATAAGTATTTAAATAAATCATGTGATTTTTATTTGCAAACTTTGACCCACAATTTATATAAATTATAATACATCAAAAAGGTACACAGTGACAAGTTTTATTTAATATAACATATAAAATTATCCTGAATATAAAAAAAATATAAGAGAAAGTTTCAAATGGGGTTGTGACAAGTGAAATTTATTTTTACCCGAAAACCTTGCAATCTGTTGAGGTTTAAAGTATCATTTGAAGATTTACAAATAAGATGCATTATATGGACGGCTTTCTCAAGTTGCTGTACTTCTTCTTCAATATCTGCCATCTGTGTATATTTTAAGATATCCTATAAAGAAATAAAAAGAATGATTTCAGTTAAAAGATTTTTTATTCATCATCTATAGATTTGATTCTTATGCAAGTAGTTTAAATACCTTTAACAGGAGTTTATATTCCAATATCCTTTGAATTGGTCGAGTTAATAAGTCATGAAGTTGATGTTCAATATTGCACTTTCTTTTAATTTCCTAGGAAATACTTTGATTAGAGTATATACATGCATAACTATATCAGATAATCAAAAGTACTCAATTACTGAGAAACTTAGATATGATTAATTAACTATCACTTAAAACCATTAAAACATGCAATTGTGTTTAATTCTTAATCTATAATATCTTGATATTTCATTTAATTCTTATAGTTACATAATAGAAATGTTTTACAAATTATTTTTCTTTTCATTAAAATTTCAGCATTAATTATATATTCTAGTGGTTGGGCAAACTATGGCTCATGATTCACTCTATGTTTGTGGACTTTACACAAAATATTGGATTGTTTGCAAAGTAATTTGGTTTTTATAAATGTAATGTTTTTGAGAAACATATAGTGAAATATTTTACTGAATTGTATATTTTCAATTCTAGTCTAATACCTTTTGCCATCTTTCTGGTAGGAGCATGATTCTACACTCATGAAATGGTTGGTTTTTACTAGCAAAAAACTGATTTAGATGGGAAAAAACAAAATTACTTTCCATGCAACTCAATACCCCATGAGGGCAGGCACACACAATGAACTTAAACACTAATCTTGAAAATACATCTACTGGTATTATTCTTAGGAAATATCTTTTTGTACAGCTTCAGAGTTTTGACTGTACTCATTACAAATCAAATTGTGCTATCATAGTAACTGTTATATGCCAAATTTTAACTAACAAAGTGCTTTAAATAAATATATAATTCAATGGTAATTTTAAATTTAATGAGAAACCAACTAATATACACATGAAATTTAGTTTAAAAGTATTAGGACTTCAAAAATTTCCAAGCAGTTGAATTTAGACCACACAAAATACACAGAAGATGTTCAAACTGTATAATATGAAAATTCTTTTAATTACAAATGTCAAAAAAACAAAAAACCCAGATAATTTGTCATAAAACTTCATTTTTACATTATTTTATGCATCAATATAAAATTGCCATTTTACAGATTTTAACTTTAATGGCAAGATTTGTATATCAATGTATTGATAAATAGGACATTAAATTATTTTCAATACAATATTATACATTTTCCCTTCCTATAAGAACATAAATAACCAGAAAAATAGAAGAGCAAATACATGTGAAATGGATTAAGACTTTTGTTTACCATCTGAAAAAGACTTTCTGACATGAATTATTTGTTAGAGAAATATGGCTAGCGACAAGAAATCAAATATAAAGACACTAAACATCTAAATACGTGTCATTTAGTGATTAAGAATAAAAAAAGATAAGGAAATTCAGGAAAGTAAAGGAAAATCAAATTATGAATTTAATTACTGGATGAAATCTTCCAATAAAACAAATTTGTGATTAATTAATATATTGTTAAAGAGAGAAACCATATACAGAGGACAAACACCTAAAAATTGTTGCATAAATACACATGAAAAATTACTTTCAGAATTTTTAGAAGCATAGCAGATATTCTAAAAAGAAAAAAAAAAAATTAAGAATTACCATTGTTTTCAATAACAAACAGTCTCAAAATGTTCTTAAATTATAATCAAACAGAAAATAAATGATCTTAATTAGTTTCAGCTTTACTTATGTAACGATGTACCTTGTGATATAAAATGATTAAGTACAAGTAACACTTTTTGTATGATTTATTTCATCTACAGTTCTCCTTCCTCCAAAAAATATTTTAACTAAAAGGTCAGACGCATTAAAGAAATAAAAAGCATCATATACGAGGGTTACTTTGAAATTTTTGAGATACGCGCAAAGGAGAATTTACAAAATAAAAATATCGGTTTAATTTTAAAATACAAAGTATTTTAATACAGAAGACGATTTTTTACTGACTTACTTCAATTTGTTTAGCATAGAATAAATTTCAAACAAAAGAGAAAATGGAGTTGACGTGAGAACATTTTCGCGCTGTGATTTTCTACGATTTTATAGCAGAATTAAATCAAGAATAATGCGTTCAACGGTTGCAATTAACATTTGGTGATGAATTTCTAGCTCGTGCTACTGTATTCAGATGGTTTAGAGAATTTAGAATAGCTCGCCATTTTCTTCAGGATGAAGAACACACAGGAAGGCCGTCGCCGGCAGTAATACCGGATAATGTGTCTGCCATATGAAAAATGTTAATGGATGATAATCGCTGTACCTATCAAATGGCACAGAAGGAACTTAACATTGGATCCGCAGCCATACACAAAATCATTCATGAAAAAATCATTCACATGTGAAAAAAGTAGTTTGCCTTTAGGTTCCCCATAATCTAACTGAGCATCAAAAAGGGGAGCGTGTCAGAATCAGTAAAGAAACTTAAATTGCTATATGATTGTGGCCACCACATCATTTCTAAAATTGTAACAGGTAATGAAATTTACATACCGTTTTTTGACATTCCAACATGTGAAAAAAGCAAATTATGGGTCTTTGAAGATAATCCCACCCAACAGTGGTGAAAAAACAATGCACACTGAAAAAAGTGATGTATGCCGTTTTCTTCAGGAGTATGTGATTAGTCAAAGCCATCAAGTTGGAAGGACAGAAGACAGTAACAGCAAACTGGTATACCACTAAATGTCTTCCAGAATTTCTGCAAAATCTGAATGTTAGGGGACTAATGCTTCACAATGACAATGCATCTTCACATACAGCCGGATTAACAGTTGAGTTTTCTTATACAAAAACAAAATAAAGTGATCGAACATCCACCATATTCACCTGATCTAGCTATGTGCGACTTTTGGTTCTTTCATCTAAAAAAGAACTTACATGGACACTGTTTTCATTCAGAAGAAAAGATTGATGAGGTTATAAATACATTCTTTTAATCTATTCCAAGAAATGAATGGCTTGAGGCATTTAATCTATGGAAAATTTGTCTACAAAAGTGCATTGATGGTGGAGGAGGCTATTTTGAACACACCTAAAGATTTGTAAGTATAACTTTAAAAACCTAGTTGCAGCTCAAAAAATTTCAGAATGACCCCCGTACCACTCAGTAAAATGTCTCAATCGCAACAGTTAAGGGAAAAATTTATCACAAGATACTGTCTCGCAATTTCAATCATTCTTTAAAAAGCACTTTCTGTGCCCATTTTCAGAATTTTGAAAAAGTTATGGACTTTGTGATTAAAATTATTCATTATTTTCTAACTAAAACTCTTAATTACTAGCTTGAAGAATTTTTAATGGAAATAGAAAGTAAGAACACAGAGCTTCTGCTGTATAATAAAGTAAATTGGTTAACAGGAAAAAGTTTTGCATTCCTATTAGACATTGAAGTATTTTCAAGGAGTTTTCTTTAAAATTAAATCTCCTTGAAAAAGATGTTTAGAATCAAGAACTAACAACCAGTGAATCTAAAAATTTTATTCGTGAAAAGCATTACATTTTATTTATATCAGTTAATCAATAATTAGAAGGAAAATTAATATTATTAAAATTCAAAGAAAACAATATTTTTTGATATTCGATGATATTTAATTTAAAAAACAAATTAATTCTTTTGCTCTAGAGTTTGAAAGAGTAACCTCTTCTACTATACAAACCAGTTAACATGAAAATAATTATGATATTGACATTTGCCATTTCCAAAGAATAGTTTTAAGTATGAGAAATTTTCCCCAGAAGGTTTCATGAATTCAAAAACAAAGAGATATTAACTTTTGCGAAACCTTTTAATACTACTGTAAACGAGCTACATCTTTCTTGCCTTAATATTGGAATTAGCAATTTTAAAAACTCTATGACAGTATTAAAAAAACTAGGAATCAATGTAGTTTGAACATCTTAAATGTTAATATAAAAACACTGAAGAAATTAAATAAGAGTTCAACTCCTTATACAGGTGACCTACTAAGAGATTTGGAGAAGGATAATATTCTGATTTTCAACACATGGAATAATATTGCAGATTCATAATTAGGTGAAAAAAACTAGCATTTGCAATCTTTTCCTAATTTGGGTTTACATATTCATGCAAACATTTTCAAACAAAAATATTATCAAGAGTATATTAAAAAAATTTCTATTGATGAGAGCTTGGAATCGCACCTAAATTAAAAACAACAATATACAAACTTCAACCACAAATTTTCCAAGAATAATATGAAGAAAATATTTAACCTCAATATATTGCAACTAACATCACAGAAATCCATGCTTCTAATATAACTTTGTATTTTAACACAATAGCTAAAAAAAAAAAAAAAAAAAAAAAAAAAAAAAAAAACCCAGTGATTATTAAATTTGAAAAATTTTGTAACCATCATAATATTTCCAACAAAATCTAATTTCTCTCTCTCTCACATAAACACACACACATATATATATGTAATCAAAAGAATAGAAACTTTGAAATAAAGTTTAATTAAGAAATGCATTAGTGAAATAAAAAATTCTTTAAGAGTTAACAAATAAATTCTAAAAACTGCAGGAAATACAAAGTCAGCAAAATACTTAATAAATAATGTAAATTCTACATCTATAACAAAGCTGTATGTATTATGTAAAAATTACTTAGAGACAAAAAAATGTGAGTATTACATGACTTCCCATTCTTTCTTTACAAAACCTTTTCTCTGATTTGTTCCACAAACAAGCAAACATGTAAGTATATACATTTGGAGCTTTATGACAAAGAATGTATTTCACCTTATAATTTTGAAGTTAATTTTTTTTAAGTATAAAACTATAATTAGTTAACTATATAATAACAAAATTAAAGATATTGATCAATACACAATCTAAATATATCAATGCAATAGAATCATTTCCAAATCCACACAATATATTATTCACTATACAAAACACAATCAAGGAGATAATAAAGACATCTCCACATTTTGTAACAATATATTTACACAAAAATGATCACAAATGTATTTCTTAAATAAAATATGAATACTAAAATGAGATAATGTAAAACCAATTATTAGCCACTTATAATTTTGTATATCTATAAAAATAATCTATGAATAAATACATTAATCTAAAAAAAGAACTTTAATAAATTCTGCAAAATACAAGTTGAGAATCAGGTATTATTATATGAACAATTAAATTATAAAAATTAGCGTATTCAGTTTTGAGATTCACTGTAAATTACACAATTAAAAAATAAAATTACTAAAAATAAGTGTGAAATTCAACAATATTTAGATAAATATTGTAAAATAATTAAAATGAAAGATTGAAGTCTAATATGGACAATAAATTTAGAAAGATAAAAATAACAACTTACTTCAAAATAGGAATTTAAAAACTGAGCAACAATTTCCTCAGATCTCGGTTTATTTTGGCAGTATGTTATATACATATGTAATTTTCTTTCAGATTTCTTGAAAAGCGGTCCAATACTACGAGGATTTTCTAAAGTGGTTTGAAGTTCTGGTAAAAAGTTACTGAAAATAATGCATTATACATTTAGAAAAAAAAATAATACTAATAAAAAAACTGAATTTACATCGATAAGTAAAATTAATTATTCATATAGATTTCAATCTACACAAAAACTGTCATAGATAGTAAAGTAAGAATAAATGACAAATTGAAGAATAATTGACAGTGGAAATTAAAGAATAAATAGCTTATGATTGTGACTCACATTTAATTCTTTTATAGCATAATATTCATCAACTGAGGCATAGTATATCTGAATACATTAATACTTCCTCACATCCAATAAAACATCAGATGAGCATTTTTTATTTATAATCATTGGCAACTTTTGCAATTTAATAAGATTAAACTTCAGATAGCTTTATAATTACTATTCATTTAACAGCAATTAAAATCAAATCAAAATAGATAATCATTTTGAATTATTTTGAAAGCAATAAAAATAATTTTTTATTAAATTATGTTTAGAATTTCAAATCATTCAAAATAAATTACTCAAAAATAAAAAGAAAATTACATTATTTTATCTATTAAATACTTTGAATAAATTTTACCAATATACAATTTGATACAAAACAAGTAATAACATTTGAAACACTGTTTTTATGAGAAGAAACTGCTCCAATTAATGGAAAAATATTAGCATATATATATATATATATATATATATATATATATATATATATATATATATATATATATATATATATATATATATATATATATATAAACACACATGCAAAAACACAATGTTACCCAGAAATAACTTAAATGTATTTTAAAGACAAATATCTTAACCTAAAACTGAAGTTTTAAAATTATTTATATGCATAAAAAATTAATTGCATATAGCATTACATAAAAAAATAGTATACCAGGTTGGAATTATATTTGCAATAAAGAGTTAATATAATATTATTCATCAGCTAAAAGTTCTTAAACAGACTTTTAAAAAATAAAGATTTAAAGACTGTTGCTATCATGGTGACAGATCAAAAAAGGAGGCAAACAATCAATAAACAATCTAAGACATTAAAGAGTTTTACATTGCTTTTAAACAAAATTGTAAGATTTCATTTAAAAAAATAATTGGATGATATGTAATTTTACTAAAAAAGGCTTTAAGATAGATAAAGATCATCTCAGAACTGCTTTTTCAACTGCAAGAAATATGCTTGGATTTGGTTGTTTTAAAATGAAAATGGTTTGATAGCCAAGAACAATTAGTCAAAATTGTTGATCAACTGCAGAAAATTGTCTTCACAAGTGAAAAACTATTTACATTAGTCATAATAGAGATACAAAAGATAAGTCGGCAGAAACTTCTGGTCCTTCTCCCATTGCTATGTTTATTGTGAATGACTGCAATTAATTATGACATTCCAATTCTCAATGGTTTATAATGGAACATGTAACGGTGAGAAAATGTATCTTGATTTTTTTAATTAAAGAGTAAAGGTTTATTAACAGAGAAAAAAAATATAACAAACTAATTTGGAAGATGTTTCTTTGTATGCAGAAATTTTTTTAAAATCAAAACTGGACTTTCCCAAGATATATAACAGCACAGTGCTGTTTCCAAGATTGATGAAAGAGACTTTTCCCCAGTTTCATTGTATTTTGAAATATATTTAACTATATTATAATGTTGTGATGAAAGTTGAACTTTACGCAGTTTAGTTTTGCATTTTCATAAATTTGTGAAATTTTTTTAAATTAATATGCAGTAGATATTGCTTTTTATGAACACTCACGATTTTATGAACTATTAATTGATACTTAACAAAGTCACATAAACACAATATTTATTCTAATTTACAAACTTGCTATTATGCATTTTTCATTTAAGTTTGTTTTTTCTCACCCAACATTTTTTTTTCACATTTCTTTTATGCTTGAGAAACTTCTGTTGACATTATTATTGGAGAATCTTAGAATTGTGGATAACAAACTGTACAATTAATAATTAATTAATCATAGTGAATAAAAAGTAGTTTCAATTCTAAAATTGAAATCGTTTAAATCGAAATGAAAGGAAAATATTTTTTTATAAGTTGCAGTGTAATTTATGTGAGCAAACTAAACTATTAATAGGTGCCAACCTCAAGTGGCATTCACCTAAGCAGAAATTGTTTAAACAATCCCTGTGGAATTTCTCCCACCAAATCTTTGAAACTTTTAGCTTTGAAAGCATTTGAATGCAATAAATGGCTTCAAATAAAAATATCACAGGATACCTCTGGAAAAAGTGATCATGTTTTGGAATCGCCTAATAAAATTGATGTTAAAAGAACAATGCTCAAATATAACAGAAGAAAGGCAAACATTTTCTGATGACACAAGTAAGGTTCATTCATGAGCTTTGACAAAGAAATGTACTATTTTTCGAAAGTTCACTTCAGAATTTTTTGAATCTGGATTCAGATGTAATTTGACTGTAAGAATTACTAGATGATTAAATGATTGAGAACATAGTAAATTAGAGTATGAAAAGGAAATTTCCGATATCGAACTTGAAGAAAATGACTTTGACAAAAATGTAGTTTTGAAATAGAAAATCTGATTATTTTAACTGATTTTTCTCAATAAAATAAGAATTGTCTTTAACTTTGAATTTTATTTTGCATATATTTTTTTATGTAATGCATAGTAAATAGTTTCTTCTAATAGATGAATACTTTACTTCTACTTCTAATATTTCATTTATAAAAAGAGAGCAGGGTGCTAAAAAACAGTTTTATGATTTAAATAAAAAATAGTTTTGATTTAACAATTTTTTTATCAGTCTCTAAAAATAAGTTACCACAAAAATGAGCATCTATTGTAAAAAATTAAATTTCAAAAAGACTATAAATATTTTTTACTAAGTTTTTAAAATTATATTCTTACTCTCTATGCCATTCAAATATGGATTCAATATTTCCAAATGCTATTTTTTGTTTATCTTCACTTAATTCTTGGGGTGCAGGGCAATCATTAAGTCTTATAGCTTTCAAGTAACTCTGAAAATCAAAATACATTTTTTTTATTGCATATAAAGGAGTCATTTGTTATTTTTAAGAAAAATAATCATAATTAAATGTGAAAATAATTATTTAATTTTTATGGAAATTTATTGAAGACTAAAATATACATGACCAAAAGATGAATAAATTTATTTTCTAAATGGAATTTAAAAACCTGATTCACATATGTGGTATGTTGGATTAAGACTGTCCAGCTTATCAACAAATATACATTAATTAAGCAAAAAATGTATATAAAAAAGTTCAATTTAATAGCATATGAATTAAGAGAATAAATGAACAATCAACTTTCTATATATTATTAATCTAACTGAGACATAATAGCTGATATATTAACAAGAAAAATCAGTTTAGAAGTTAAAAGAACATATTTTTCAAACAATTTACTTTATTAATTTAAACTAGTTGGCATTTATTTTATCCTTTTTTTCAAACACGTGTACAAATAAAAGGAACCATCTAAATAATAAATTAGCTAGTTCTTAGCCGAAATGAAATATTTCGAATAACTATAAGATTCATATTTTCATTTGAGGACAAAAATACTTAAAACTTTAATATGCATCTCAGACAGAATAACTATTTGTATAACATTTTGGATTTGACCTTAACACTGCAATAAAGTTTACAATAAAAATATGATTTGTGGATTCTTTAAACAGTAAGTTAAATAAATTATTTGAAATATATTAATCATTTATTTATACTACTAAAATAAAGATGAAATTTTTACAAGTCTCACAATTATTTACTTGTGATGCTATTTTGTCAAACATAATTTATTTCAACCGAAAATGACAAGGGCAGTTTTAACAAATTCACGTAAATTTTAATTTACAAATTTTTATTTAATTACATACAGAACTTTAGTTTTACATTAATTTGTCTTTAACATTATAATTGAAAATAAAAGCGATATGGTTTATTTTTGAATTGCGATAATTTTTTGCACACCAAAGTAAGCCAATATTATTCTCAGTAACATGTGAACAATAAACACTCAAATATGAGATAAGAATCAAACTTAAGAATAATAATTAAATACAAACATAAAAATTAATACAAACATAAAAGCGATATGGTTAATAGATACAAACTTAGTATAAAATTAATGTGAATTATGGTGCACATTTGATCTAAAATAACAGTATCCATGATAAATTAATGTAATTTAGTACATTTCTGTAGAAAATTGCTTTATATTAATCTTTATTCAGTTTAAGAAAACTATTTTAAATTATATACTATAAATATTTTGGACAAAATTATTTTCTTACAGACAGAAAATCAATATACACTTATTTTACACTGAATTTATAAAATGCTTTAAGCGAAATACAGATATTATAGAAACAGTTTTTTTGGTGTTATTTTTTTTAAAATTAGTGCACATTTTATATTTATAAAGAATAATGTTTTGTAATATGATTATATATCAACAAGATATTTTACAATTTATTTTGCATCAAACATTACAAAAATATATAAATACCTCAACTATGGATTCCAAATCTTTCACATAGCGCTTCTCTGTTTCAATAAATTCTTGGATGACGCAACTGCAATTAAAATTTCATTAATAAAAAAATAAACAAAATTTTACAATTGTGTTACATTAGCTGTTCTTTGAGAAAATTCTCTAAGAAACTAAAAAAAACATATTAGTGGTTGATTATTACAGCTTAATTTCAATTTCATGAAACTATTAAGGGATTAGCAAAGAGGTTTATTTATTTTTTAATCTAATATTATGTGAAATACATATATAGAAAAATATTCACTAAAAATATGTGCATTAATAAAAAAAATTATTCACAGTAAAAATTTTACACCCTTTTTTTTTACATGAATATATGCAAGCAATATTTAAATAAAAAACTATAATTGAAATAAGTATTTATATAATTTTCTTGTGTCATGACCTTTTATGTTATTAAGACCTCTCAAAGCTAAAACGTTTAATAATAAATGTCAACAAACACCCAGGAAAGAATCATTTTCAAAGTACAAAATTTTTTTTTCTATCAGTAATTTTCAAATGAAATTTATAAATTCACTTATTAACATCCTGTAGTTTGCTTTATCACGTACCATTATCATCACAAAGAACATATCCCTTTTCATTCAATTAAAAATATGTGATTTTTTTAGGTATATATTTTATAGAAAAATAATTACAGAAATAACAGATACATAAAATGATTTCATAGCAATTTGGATTAAATATTAAAAAAAGTTTTTATTATTAGTTTTTTTTTAAAACAAAATTTGCAAGAAACATGCATGTTTTCATTGAAAGGTATTACAAATTAACTTATAATACAACTTATAGAAACTAAAAATGATAACTTACTTTCGATTCTGAAGTATTTTTTCCTTTTCTTTGGTACTCATAGAGTGTTTTTTGTTCTGTTCATCCTATATAAATAGGCAGAAAAACATAAGCTGTGAAATGAATTTAATATACATCCCATGAAGATGTTTAATTGCAGAAGTTTACAAAATAAATTAAAATACCAGTATAAAGAAACAAACAAAATGCATGCTAAAAACATTTACTGTGAAATTAATTTTTTTTATAGGAAGTGGGTGTTGCATATGCATTAAGTTATTTTATGAAACTAATTGGCATATTTTCCAACATGCATCATGCAAACAAATTTTAGTGGTAACAATCGCACACACCATACGTTCCTTTACTATTTGTTCTATTTCAGAAGCCAGATCTGTAGAGCTACTGCCATCAGCTGAAGGTAATGTTATTGGCTAAACAAAAATGTTAAATACAGTTACAAATACATTTACTTGCATTAACTTTTTGATATTAGTGTGTGTTAATGAGGACATTTGACATTTACAAATTAAATCAAACAGCATTAAAATATGTAGAACAATTTAATTATATAATTTTACATAACTAATTAGAAATATTGGAGAGATAACAATTTATTTTATTAAAATTTAGGTATATCTAAATAAAAGCTTAACATATATATATATATATATATATATATATATAACCTAAAAAATGTTTAAAAATTAGAAAAATTATATACGATTGAAATAAATAGTGTGATATATATCTACAAATAACAAATATGGCAAATATTTCAAGCACAAAAGAAAAATAATAAAATTATTAAGTATTAATGCCATAAGCTGTGTACATTTTTTTAAATTCTTTCTAGCTTTAGTTAGTAGTTAAAAATATAAATACAAATAATTTAATCCAATTAAATAAACAGTTTCAAATAAAAATATACCTTTTCATTTTTACTACCAGGGAGCACTTGATGTACTGGTGTAAAACTGTGCTCTTGTATTTTCATAGGAGGAGGCAATTCAACATCTAATACTTCATCATCATCAGCTGACATTCCCTTTTTGATTAAGTCATTCTATAATAAATTATTCTAATCAAATTATGAATGGAAAAGTATTTAAAATAAAATTACTCACACTATGTAATTAAAATTTTGTATAGTATTAAAAATTAAATTATAACACAAATGAAAACTGTAAATTAACATTTTAAAATTCATATACCTTCAATATTCCATTTCGTGTAGAAGGTAAGGATTTTTCAGTTATTTCTGTTTTTATATTGATCTAAAAAAAGCAATGTAACATTAGTATTAACATTTCTTTTAAATTTATGCATAAAAGTTTTAAAAAAAATAGTTACTTTTGATTGTTGTGATGACTTTTTATTAGAAGTTGATTTAGACGTTTCACTTCCTGTTCTTTCAACACGACTGTGACTTAATTTACGTACAGGATTTGTTAACCATTTCCTGATAAAATGAACAAAGTTTGAAAATATTATATCGAAAAAAGTTGAATACATTTAATAGAAAATAATTCTGGAATAGTATTGGAAAAATACAAAGTATAAATTAAGAAAAGAATAGTCAACAAATTAATGAAGTATGAAAATGATTCAAATAAAGACATCACAAGACAAAATTAAAAATTCAAAGAAAGATTTTTAAATTTTTTGAAAAAGACATAGGAATTCTAAAATAAAACATCCCTTAATATATTTTTCTTATTTTACACTTCAATAAAAGTCAATTCCCTTATTCAATTGAATAAAATTTTATTGCAACATATATTTAAAAGTCACTATTTATTATATCTTAAGTATACTCAAAATAAAAAACAAACATTCTATAAACATTTTAAAAAGAGATTCTAAAAGTTAGCTTTTTTTCCATTTCAGTATTACTTATTTTCAACATAATAACAAACCACACCATTAATTTTATCAATTATCAATTAAAAAATAAGCTGATCAAATTGTTTATAGCACATTTCTATTACATTTTTTCATAATCACATTTATAGGAACAAATGAGAATCTTTAAAAAATTTTCTTAACGATTTTTCCAAAAATGTATTGTTTAACATTTCTTTGTAAAACAATGCAAAATATATCTTCACTAACTTCGCCATAGCTATTTTGATTTATATATATAAAAAAAAATATTCTTAAAAAAATTGCACTTTTAATCTGTTATTAACAATGAAGGTTTTTCTAAAAGAGGCTCTATTTTCTGTAAAATGTAGCTGGTCTTAAAATATTTATGTATTTACAAACATTTAAATCAAGTATTATCCATGCACAAATTTTTAAATGTAACTCATTTACTTTATAAAGTCAAGTGTCTTCAGTAAATATTCTTTAAATTTTATTTAAGAGATGCTATTTTCTTCAACAGAAATGCATTTTTTTTAACCAAAAATTTAATTTTTCCTTTTTAAGCTTTATATATATTTGTTGTACACTGCAATAATTTTCACGGAAAAACAAAAGATAATTTTTTCCAGCAAAAAAAAAGTAGAAGAAATCTATTAGTACATCCAACTATTAATAAAAAATTCACTGGTAAAGGTCACTGAAAAATGATAAATGAATACAAATTAATATAATTTATAGCAGCATAAAAAATTCTAGAATAGATATGATTCAATATTTAAAAATGTATATTAATAACATAAAATTGATATCTCAAAATGGTTACTTTCCACAATACACTACATAAGACAGTGTAAAATTTTAGATGTAATAGAGAACATAAATATTGTTTGTTCATGTTCTGTATCAAGAAAACTGTCAAATAACTATGACAGTTATTGAGCATTAGAACAGCATTTTACATTATCCGTTTGCAAAAAATATAAAAGAAAAAATACCATTATTTTTCTTTTTTCCATCTAAAAAGTGTGTTAATTAAAAGCCACTCACAGCTACTGATTTGTTGCATATAACATGTTTTTAATTATTCCAAACTAACATTTTATCATTAAATTTGTAAAAACTTTTTGACACTGAAAAAAAGGCATATGAACATGTAACTCTCTTTAATTTCATTAAAATTTAAAAAATTTAAATATGGTGATCTTCATGAAATATTCTTTATCTTATATTAAAAAAAAAAAAACTTTTTTTAGTCCTTTTTAAAGATAAATCTATTTTATTGAACTCAGCAGAATCCGAAAGTTATTATTTATGAAAATATTCAACTCAAGTGTTCTAACTACACTAAAAATGTTCTGTGTAAAACTTAATGTGCACTCATTAATCTAATTATATAAATGAATTATAAATAAAAATTTGGAGAAAAATAAACTTACACAATTTTTATAGATAATTATTACAAATAAAAATTGAAAATATTCATAATGAAAGAAACGTAATTATTACTTACCTAAAAGCTCCTCGACGTTTTGTTGCAGGCAATACAGACATATTTGTTAAGGGATATGCACTGCTTGGGCTCAAATCAGATGTATTTACATAAGTTTCTGATAAAAATGAAATAAGTAAATTTAATTAAATTTTAATTTAAAAGCAATCAAAAACTATGTAAAAGAAAATAATGCATTTATAATTGTTTTAATATTTTTTTCTTCTGTATTAAAAAAATAAATATTTAAGTTTTAAAAGTTTTGTAGAAAAAGTGAAAAATCATTATAAAATATAAAAAAATTATATCCTAACAGATATTGTCCACAATCTTATAAACAAAAAATAGTAGTCATCAGTATCATTTTAAAGATACAGATTTATTTTTATCATTTAGAACTGAATTTTCTAACTTAATTCTTGCACGATAACTTTTTTACACTGCCATATGACGCAAATAAGTGCTTTCATTTTAAAAAAAAAAAAAACATTCTCAAATGCTGAGTGAAATTTAATAAACTATTCTGGCGCAATTTTTTATTTGTTGTTTCTAAGAAAAATTTAAAAATGAAATATAAAAGAGTAAGAACATTATTTTTTCTAAAGCATGAATAATTTGAATTCTGATAATATACATGCATGCACACATACATATATATTACTAAAATATTCATTACAAAGTTTTAAGTATCACTGTAATGTAAGAAATTGTGTAAAGTTTTCAAAATATAGACTTATTTTTGCTGAATTTACAATGGTAGTATTTCTGAATATATATTAAACAAAATTTTCCAGTAACTAGAAATTTAGCAAAATACATAAACATTTAACTCTCTCTCTATATATATATATGCATATATGTAATATATATATTGGGAATAACTGATAAATAAACATGAGATTTTTAAGGTTTTATAGAATTTTAAAGATATTAAAATATTTTTGACACTTGAAATTTATATTAATATTAAGGAAATTTACCTTCATTTTCATTATTGGACTTTGATAAAGTGGGTTTCAAAGGTGGTTTGATGCATGATGGAGGAATTAAGCCTTCTTGACTTGAATTAGAATCATCTTTTGGTACATGACGGACTAGATACCAATCATTACATGATTCTAATACTTCTACTTGCTGACCAGCATGAACAGTTAATTCAAGTGAGCCAGGTATAGCCTTGTGATCTTCAATTATATTCACGACTTCACCTCCCTAAAAAAAAGAATTATATGTAAACATCTGATTATATAAAAACTAATCAGCAAAGACATTACAAATCCATCGGAATAAAACAAATTCCTTAATTTTGTTAAGCATTGTCAAGTTTTAGAACTAAAAATACTAACAATGTATTCATTATCAATAACAAGTTTCTGAAAGCACCATTCAATTTTACAGTAATTTCAGTGTAAAATCAGAAAAAAATTATTTTTTCCTTATTTCAACAGAAAACAATAACTTATTAATTTCCATTTTCAATATCTCTCACAGTAATTAGAATTAATTGAATAAATTGTACAGGATATATAATTTTTCTATTTTACTATTTTTTTTATAAATAAAATGCACAGCAAAGACTTTTCTCTTGAATGATTTAATTACTAAAACAATTATCAGTAACTATATGAAAATGATTAAAGCAAATATTTTGTTTAGAAAATCTAGCAATAATTTTTAGTCTGATTCACAAAAACAAAACATATGACTTTCAAATCAGCTTAGTTACAAATTAGTTAAGTTTTTTGATTAGAAATAAAATGTTGTTGACAAAATTTATCATAGTTATTTATTTGTTTTTTAATATCTCTAACAATTTGTTTTTTAATATCTCTTTTTAATAAATCTAACAAAGTTCTACAGATTAAAAATAATGTATAAATAATGATTTAAGGTGTTCGATATTTTAGGTGGTGAACAAAAGCAACTTTCCCAATATATCAAATTTAGTTAGCAGAACAAACAATAAAATGTACTAATTTTAAAAGTGAAACGTTACTGTTTCTCAAAATCAATATATCAAATGAATTATTGAAAGTAAAAGAAATTAAATTACGAATTCCATAATTAAGATTATGCTGAATACAATTACAGTATTTCCAAATTTTTAAGAGACTTTTTTTTTTAACAGACATAATCATGTATTTGGTCAAATTTTTAAATTTATATACCTTTTCACTATCTGTAGTATTTCCAGATCCAAAAGATGCTAATGAGCCTCTTTCCTGGTTTTCAATACTTCCTTCATCCATAGAAGAGTCTTCTAAATCCCTATGTAAATATTAAATATTGTACAGTAAGAAAAGTACTTTAAATAATGGAATATAAATTAGAGATTAATTATTTTTGAATTGAGTTATCCATTATTTGTATTAGTATAAATGCAAAACAATTAAAAATAATTTCAGATTTAGTAATTAAGTAAACCTTTTTGTGTGGATAATTTAACTATACAAATACTTACAAAAATTTAATGCATCTTATATGTTATGTACATAACCCACAAGAGTAAAGATTTAGTTTAAAATCAATTATAGCAATTTCATGATCATGATGAATCCTACATAAAAGTGAAAGTTTTATAAAATATTGCAACCTGCTTACCTGCTAGATCTATTACTAAGTGATTTTGATACTTTTGTATGACATTTAGATAAGTTAAGTGTGGAAAGTGCACTGCTAAAATAAGTTTCCTGAATTACTTCTCTCAGTTTTTTAACCCAGGATTGCTTTGTTTCTAAGGAGGTAGCCTATAATAAATATTTAATCATTAATATAAATGCAACTTAATTTAAATTATAATATTTCGAATTCATTTAAAAAATTATGCTAAGAAATTTATTATTTAAGTCTCAATTACATATAAACTTTTGATTTTATTTGGAAAAAAATTTCGTTGTTATTTAATGCATACCTTCAACACAATTTTATTCTCAGCAAGAGGAGCTCTACCTGTCCAGACAGCAAATTTACATTCATCACCTTCAACGTGCTCAGTGATACCAACTTCTGAAGTCTGAAAATATTCAAAATGTGACATATTAAAAGACACATTAAAAAAATGCAACATATTTAATGTTTTAACACACTTATAAGGCTTATTTCCTTTTTATTTGAGACATAATTTTCATTAATATTTTTATTTTTGAATTTTTTTGAACATTTCTATAATTTTTTCTTATGACAAATGAGAGTGAGTATTAAAATATTAAAATCAATTTTTTAATGCATTTCATTCAACTGCTTAAAAATTGCAAACAAAATTGATGCCATAGAATATAAACATTTACAAACTCTAATAAAATAAGAAATCCCAGCTATTTGTATAAATAGAAAAAATATATATATATACTAGCCTGCAACTTTAAATAAGAGTTTTGAGAAAATTTGAATAATTTATGAGTTTTCAATAAAAATTTCCTTTTTTAAAAATATTCCTAATTTGCTGATATATTTGCAAATAAAATACTATCATAATTCTTGAATCATACTGAATATTTCTGGTTTTAAAACCAGCAACATAAGTCTTGTAAAATTTCATTAAATGAAAAAAGTGAACAAAATCCATACAAGAAAGGACAAGAGAACATTGAGCATGAGGAAGCAAATATATAAATAAAGCAACATATTTCCATATGCTTTACTTCATAATCTATATACTTGACATGTTTTTATTGATTAAGGTATTCTAATATTCACCAAAATACAAACATCAAGGACAAAACAGAGAAATTAAATTACAAAAAGGAAGGCATTAGAAGCGTAATAACAGATCACAATCTGGGATGAGGCATGCGTGTATAACACAACATAAAAAACGATGTTATGAATAGAAAAATAATCTTTTGTTATGTGATGTTAAGAAAAATTATCTATAATTAAGTAAAAATTACATAACAAATAGTTAATTTTTTTAATATAAAATACCATCCAATTAATAAAAAATGCAGCATAATTTTAAATTAAAAAATATTTCTATAAACAATTTTAATTAAAATATTTTTTTTTTAATATTAATAAAATAATTTAAATAACAGTTCATGATTATAAATAAATTATGCTTATTTTTATAAAATTTTTGTGGTTTTTGTTTTTGCTAGTTTAGAAAGTTTTGAATAAAATATTGTTCTGGACTTTTAGAGCTGATAGAAGTAAGCACTAAGCATATTGGGGAACTAAATTACAAGACCACTTAAGTAATGTAATAAATTTAGATGATGAATAAAAAGTCATTAAATCAGTTTGATGTGCTTAATTTATAGCCAAGATTCTTTTGGTATATTTATAGGTATTTTGATATTCTAATAAGGTATATCAAAATATCTATAAGTATACCAAACGAATCTTATAATAAGGTATTTTGATATACTTATTTAAGAAAATTTTTATAACTAAAATATCTTAACATCAATTTCATAATATTTCTATTTAGAAAAATGTAGAAAATTTAAAACATGCGAATATTTTGTATAACATGTAAAATATTATGAAAAAATGATGGATATAATAAATAATTTAGTTTATCGGTTTTTTGTAATTTTCTTGTAATCATTTGATATTTAGTTTTATTAGAAAACACAAAAATAAAACAAATTACAAAGATTTTTAAATGAAAAGTTTTTAAAATATCAAACACTAGTACACATATCAAAGACAAATTTTTCAAATATTAAAACATTTTTTTTAATAATTAATATATATCCCAAATGGAATACTCATAGATATAATTCTTGAAGTAAAATATTATGAAGAAATAAATAGTTCCTTACCAATAGTTTATTTTTATAAATATATTTTGCTTTTCCATTTGAATCTTTAACCTCTTTACTAAAGAGTAAATATAATTCGAACAGGAAAATATGCCTTTCCCGTCCTTTCCTAATTAGAGATTTTGGTTCAAATACTTGAAAGGAATCTTGGAGAATCACTTCTCCTAATTGATCAAGTGAGACCTAAGGAATAATAAATATAGTAAATAATAGTAAAAAAGTTAGAAAATTAAAATAATCATGAAAAAATTATATGTAGATTAAAATAGTTTGATCTGTCAGCACCCAATTGTCATTTTTTTGCATCTGAAGTCTATATCGATCAGGACATCCAGTTATAAGCGAATTCTGAAAAACTGCAAGTGTCCACATACGTGGTAATCGAACACAAAAGCTGTTGAACTGAAGAAAAAATGCAAACCATTCAGCTACAACTCTGTGTCAGTAACGAGATAAATTAAAATACTTCAATTACACTATTTACAATATTTTAAAAATCAGATTCATGATTGAGAAAAAATTTTTTTCAAAAATAAATGTACGAAACTTTTATGCAAAACTAAACAAATTTCTCTTTTTTCAAATATTAAAAAAAAACAACATTAACAATAATTAAATAAATAAATAAAAAAAATTATCATAATTAAATTTAAAATTGAAGAATTAAAATTTTTCCTAAATTAAAATATATGCAGGCAATTGTGAAAAAAAAATAAATAAAATAAAAAAAAAATACATATAAATAACTTCTAAAATTAAACTTATATAATCTTCCTTTTTTCAGCTAAAAAATATCTTCTGTTTCTTATTATATAATTATTAAATGATTGCATAATAAGAAACAGAACAGAGCCAAAATTAATAAAAACCATCTAAATACATAATTTTTTCTATACAATAGAATCGTGAACATAAATTAAGTTATGCGATATTATAATCATATAGTATATTATGGAGCACAATATTACATAACTGAAAATATTTTTTTTATTAACTTACATCACAACTTTCAAGCATACTAAGATGCATGGCATCATTTGCTTTTTTGGGGACATTAAGCATGACATCCAAGCCATCCTATAAAAAATATTTCAAATTGTTTATTTCAATTAAAAATTGATATTGAATAAAAATGTACAATAAATTTACATTGTTACCATATAAAATAAGGAACAATAATACAATTACCAGTTAATAAACATTTTCACCACTATATATATATATATATATATATATATATATATATATATATATATATATATATATATAATGCAATGAAAATATCTTCAAAGCTACTTAAAATAAAATTCATTAATGATTAATTTATTTGAATACATCATACTTTTCAAATGTCTCTTAAATATTTTCAAGAAACTAAACACTATAATAGAATTGCAATCGTTTTGTTCAGTTAAATTTTTAAATAAATCTATTGTTTTGTTTACTCTATTGCTCGTAAAGAATTTCAGCAAAATATTTTTTCAGATAAGACTGATAATTGTCATTTGATAACTATTTTTATTTAAACAAGTCTATTATAGAATAAGATGTAAATAATACTTTTTATATTGTTGATATTCTTTTTTTAAAATATTTATAGGCTTCATTTTTCTGCAAAGCTATAAAAGTGAAATACGGCAAACATTAATTTTCTAAACAAATCATGTGCTTTTATAGTCATTGATAACACTGTAATGCTATATACATTATCTGGATTAAATTAAATATTTAGATTTGAGAAAGAGAAATAAATTTTATTCTACAAGTGATAAATTTAACAAACATATATACTGAAATTATGAATAATAAAAATTTGCTGATTAGTAAAGATATAGAAAGGTAATACTAGCATTTAGAATATTTTAGATTAATTTACATATGAGTATATGAAGAAAACATTAAATTATGTTGAAACATAATAACAAAAAGCACAGGTATGGAAGGAAGTTTAATATGAACTAAAAATTAAGAAACAATTCTGAAACTGCTCTTAAAAGCAGTAATACTGAGGTTCAAATAAAATTTTGTCAGTAAAAAAAGTAAAAAAATTTTTTTTTAAATTTTGAAATCAAATGGTTTTATATTTTACAATTTAAATTAATAATAGTTATTCTAAATCATACTTGAAATTTGAATAAATTAATAAACATTAAAATTTTTTTAAAAAACACAGAAAATATTCATAGTTTTTATTAAATATTTTGACTAAACTACTCAAAGTATTTAATGAACATTTAAAAAAATTTTAAGATTATGCAGATTTCTTACTTTAATTTCTCCTTGATCTTCTTCACAGCAAGATAAGAGGTCTTTCAGCAATAGTTGATATTTAGTTATTCGTTGCACAGGTTTAATAAGATAAGCAGCAATAGGATGAGGAATATTATGTTTTCGTTGAACATCCTCATTTAAAAAAAAGTAAAATTAACATGATAAAAGTCAAGTCTAAATATAGTTCAATATTGAATTAAAATAAAAACAAAGTCTTTTTAACAATAAATTCAGTCAATTGATAAAAATACCAGTTTTATTATGCTTTGAAGGATAAAAAAAAGAATAAAAATATGGGAAATAAAACTTGCTACAATAAATAATTAAATTATCATTTTGAATTAAATTTACAATTACATAGTTCTATCATAAAATACCTCAAAATAGCTCCCAGCATGATGAACTAATAAGGAATTTGATTCCGGTTTATTTTTGCAATATTTAACATAGATTTCAAATTTTTGTGCCTGTAAATGAAGAAATTACATAATCAAAGAAAAGGTTTTTGTATTTCATAATGAATATTTTCCATGTAAAAATAATGACATTCTTACCCATGTAACAAAGCAATGGCCAACATCTTCAGGCATTGTTTCGTACTTTTCAAGTTCTTTTAAAAATATTCTGAAAAATATAATTTATAAGTTTTATGTAGAAAAATGAAGTAAATAAATAAATAGATAGATAGATAAAAACTTACTGATCATGAAACTGAAATATATCAATCATATTTCCAAATAAAGTTGAACTTTTTTTCTGCAATCCAGATGGGATGCTATCATCAGGTTTCTCCATTTCAGCCATATAAGTTTTTATACATGTCTGCAAATCTTTTACATAAGTTCTTTCAGTTTGTAGTAATTCAGCCATAATAAACCTAACAAAAATTTATTATATTGTAATGTAACATGGAAAATACAAATAATCATCCAAAACATTTTAATGAACTTTATTTGCATTACCTGCATATTTAAAAGAATGTTACTTACTCTTTTCGACGAGCAGACTTGCGTTTTTCTTCATTTAACTCTTTAGCTGCAGCTTCCTTTACCTTATCCTCTAATGTAGGATCACTATGTCTATCTAAAGACAGGTCTTTAATATCTCGCTACAAAAATAATACATTGTTGTCAATGGATAACATCACAATAAAAAACATCTGATTTATTACTCATTTGGTTACTAATAAAATAACTTTCAAGAAATTATGAGATTATTTAGAAATAGAAAGTATAATGAAAATTCTGCCATTTAATCCACATGAAAGATATTTAGATGTTAATCATTTAACCAATATATAACTGCATCTTATTCATTATAAAACTATCATATTTTCCTGAATATAATCTGCAGGCGTTTTCTTTGCAAGCCCCATTTTTCAAGTGAAAAAAAAAATCGATGCATAATCCACGGAAATTTTTCTGTCAAATAGTTGAAAATTTAGACTGCTGGTAAATTAGTACCAAATAAAATAAATTCTACAGAAAAAGCATTTATAACAATAAAGATCTGTTTGAATCCACCTCAAAGAAAAGCGCAATTAACAGATGAAAGCTAGATATCAATCAATGTCCGAGAATATTCTAGTAAAACTTATTGATTTTTAGACTTTATTAACTTTTAAAATGAGGTTAGACATATTTCAAGAATAAACTATATTTGTTTTGTTAATAGTTAAATGAAAGAAATGGATTACTTTCTAACTGTGCATAGAATACTTTTTCTTTTGTACCACATCTGCTTTGTTTTTCAACTTAATTACACATTTTTTGACATTTTTTCATTTGCCTTCCCTATAGCTTACAATTTAAAATTTACTCTGTAACGAAACAGTTCAGGTCGAGACAGATTGTGAAATCACGTTAATAAATTGCAACTTTAATAACCGTTTAAAAACTGAATTCGTTCTTGAACATAATTGGACAATGCTGATTATAATATTGGCTGAGTATTGGATCAACTGAATATTGGCGCCATCTGTTATTTATTCTATGAAATATAAACACATTTCTTTCTAAATTTTATTGTAAACTTCTCTGATAAAAAATATTTTTATGATGAAAATTAACGAAATTCGGAACATTTTTAACACATAATTCACCGATAATATACAGGAAAATACGATATATTGATAATCGTAAATCTTTAACACAATATACTGAAGTAAATCATCTTAAAAAATACCTGAGACATAAGTATTTCAGATCAAATATAAATAAGATTAAAAATTAAAAACATACAAATATTTAAAAAAAAAAAAAAAAAAAAAAAACTAATAATTTTCACCTATTATAACCAATAAAGTATTAAAATGATAAATTATAATAAACATCTTTTATAATTTATATGATTACAACTAAATCTAAACAGTAAAATTACAAATGATAATCATTTTTATTAAAGACATTAATGAGAGAATTAATTACATCAGATTGCAGTCCTAATTTTTCTTCTAATCTCTGGCGATATTGGTCCATGCGTTCACTGAAGTCTTTATAACTTTGATCAACAGATGCAACCCATTGTTTAATTGCAGAGGCATGTGCATGCCCCCTTTCTACTAAACTGTCAGCAAGTTGAAGGAGCAATCTTACTTTTTCCCTCGTTTCCTATTAATAACATGAAATTTATATTGAGAAACCAAACAGAACTCATAACACTTTAAAAATAAATTTCTACAATTTATTTAATTTTAAATACTTTTACAAAAACATTACTTAAGATTTTTACATAATTTCAAATGTTCTACTATTAAATAAAATAAAAAATAATTTAAAAAAAAAAAAAAAGTCAGATGGGACCAAAGGCATGGAGCACTGCCCTGGCCACATTTTCAGCTTTTTTGTATAGAGTGCGCCATGGCAGCAGTTGGGATCGATGCTGAAGAAGGTTAAGGCAACAGAGATGCCTTGGATCTAGTGGAACTCCTGTGGCGTACCTGCATTCTGCCTATGTTGTAGATCCGTCGGACGTGATTTTCATACCCCTCATGTGCCCAGTTCGCATTCTGCTGATGTGCAATAGTTTCTTGTTTAGTTAGAATAAGTTTAAGAAAAAGGAAATTCAAACTTGAATTTCATTATTTTAAAACATTAATATTTTGTACAAAATTAATAACAGTTTTATGTACAAGTATATATATGTAGAAGTAAATATAATAATATCAAAAATGTAACAAAAATTAAATAATTCTGAAAATCATTATTTCTTTAGTTTATGAATGCTAAAATTGTTTCTAAAGATGCCTTTTTTCTTCATAAAATATTCACTTAGGACTATTTTCTTCCATTAAAAGAAGATTAAAATGAATTACAAATGTTTGTCTAATGATTATTGTGCAATATAAAATTTTTAACGAATATAAAACTTTGCATTTACAATTCATGAGTATAAAAATGAACATTTTGTCTTCTTTAAAAATCAATAATTAAAGGAATTCAATTTTTATGTAATTAATAGTTGCACTGTTATATGGAATTGCTTGCTATAAGAAGAAAAAAATTATCGTTAAAACTTAAAACCAATCAGAATTAATGAAGGAAACTGTTGAACAGAGATAAATAAAAAGAAAATGAATGAATATTAATATTTTTGTCACAGGAAAACTATCTCTGTAGTTAATAGGTTCATTAACCATCAATGAATACTGGATAACCTGTACATACTTTGTAAATCAATACTGAAATACAAAGAATGGGTATATTCAATCAACTCTAATTCTTTTTATGAATGGTTTATTGAAAAATAAATTTCAATTTTTATTTAATATTTTAACAAATTAAAACAGGAATTTGAAATTATGTATTAGCAAACTGACTGGGCATAAGCGCATTTTCAAAGTGATGCATGGATTAAAAATAAATAATCTTTTCATCTTTATTAACCAATCAGTAATGTAATAATCATTATAGACAAAATTAAATTAAATTAGAAGTGGATGATTATATATCATTTATATCAAACTCTATGGCTTTATTTAGGTTGAGCATTGTTTTTCTAATAAGTGATTTTTCAAGAAATATACATTATTTTCTTCATTACTACATAAACAAGTTTACTTCTATATTTTATGATCAGTAAGAAATCATGTTTAAGAAACTGCAGAGGAAATGTTAGCATTCTCATCTCAGAGTATTTTAATGATACCATCCAGTAGCAAGATTTTACATTTAGTACCAATAAAACTTGCAAACAACCACACATTTTGTTTTTTGATCACATTATTAGTACAGACTCACATATATCCAGTGGACATAAAAAAAACATAATACCTTTTTTACTTTTTGGTTCATTTTGTCAGAAACTTCAAAATTTAAATAAAATTAAAAATTCACAAAAATTGGTAATATTTTTTTAACAAAGTACATCTAGGAAAAAATTAAAAAATTTACAGAATTACTATTTTCTGAAAATCAACTCAAAACTCTAAGAATTTACTATAGAAATTTCAAGGAATTGCATGAAAAGTGACATAGTTTTTGGAAAAACAAACAATTGTTGTTTGTCTTGTGCCAGCTAAACTGGCAATATGGAAAACAAACAATTACTTACTATAAAATAATAAAAGCAAACAATATAAGTTAACATAATTTTTAATTATTTAACAACTGTAACTGAGTTCATGTGAAATTTATAATAAGACTGGTAATAATGAATAATTTAATATAATTACTTCTGTTATTAATCATTGTTTATGCATAATTTTTTAAAATATTAATTGTTGAACATATGTACCTGATATAAAGTTTATATTTACTTTTGCATTTCCTTTAAACTCATTATATTCTTTTAACAACAATTTTGTCTCTTCAACATTTTCACCTAATGTACTACGATTATCTAGATAGTCTTCTCCAGTTTCACGAATCCATTCCAAAGCCTAAATAAGAGAAGCAGTGATTGGTCAAGATGAAAATGATAAATAAATGGGTAATTTATATATTAATGTAAATTATTTATGAAACATTTCACATATGTAATGACTATTTATATGGAAAAATTAACTGTATTATTAAAACATAATTAAATCATTAAAAAAATAAATAATTCAAGGCAATGAATGAAAATTTTAACAAAAATTTAATCTTCAAACTTTTCAAATATATATTGGCAATAAAATAAACAATATTTTCTTTTTACATTAAGCAAGCTTTCACCAAAAAGAAGTAATTATTTTAAGAATTTTTGAGATAAAAATTTAGTAAAGAATATTCATATTACTTTTCATTAAAGAAAGAATAATTGTAATAATGTAATTTCCTTAACAAATCAAAATATAATAATTATTTTTATTCTTAATTTTATCATTTAAAATTTGAAATTTAAATGAAAGAAATAGTAAAATTTAAAATTAGGATAAATAATAAAACTATGCAAGGAAAATCAATATATAAGATAAGTAAATTAACTATGATTCTTAAAAACAATATGACTTTAGACTAGGATAAATAAGAAAGTTATTCAGAGATAACTGATATATAAACTAAGAAGTAAATTAATGATACTAAGTACAATTTAAAATTATGATAAATGATAAAGCTACACAGAGCAAACCAATATATAATCAAAGAGTAAATTAACTTACTTGCTTTGCACTGTTCTCAAAAAGAACAAATTGTTGGCATTGATCTAATCTTTTTTTACGTGCAGTCCAATGTTCTAAAACCTTATTTTCTTGACTTAATAAATGGTCTAGTGTTGCTAAAAAAGAGAAGAAAACAGGTATGAAAAATAGATTCAGACAGAGCATGTTAATTAAATATGCCTTATAGGTCTTAAATTACTTTTAACTTTATTTTCTGGAACTTTATGATTAACTTCTCTTTGAGAACTGTAATATTGTACACAGCGAGAGCTGTACTTAAGGAAGGTTTCAGCAGTGCGACGAGCGAGTGTGCAGGCTTTTAGAAAAGCTTCTTTTTGTTCCTGATGTTTAGTAAGAAGTTGTGAAACAAGAGATATTTTATCTTGATTTTCTTTCTTTTCATTAGACTCATTACTACTACCACACCAATCTTCATCTCTTCTATATTCTCTTTCAAGGCTGTCTAAAACAGAACACACCTAAAAATAGAAAAATTCCTTTTAATTAAAATTCAATATTTTCATTAATTAGAATGAAATATCTTAACATAATATTAAAGCCTATGGTAAAATAAATTATTTATATAACAAATATTTATATATCAATAAATAATATAAAAGTTTTAATTTTATTAGTTTGTATAACTATAATAATCTTAAAAGTTCTTAGACAAATAAGAAAACATTACAAATTGTCCAAAATTAGCACACAGAAAAATATCTTTTACCATTCAATGTTTCAAAAGATAAATCATAGATTTTATTTGTGATTGTCAATTCTCTCAACTTTAGATTGAAAAATAGTAGGTAACATTAAATAATAAAAAAAGCAATAAATTTATGCAACATATGGAAAATTTTACAAAAATGAGATCAGATCAAATTCAAAATGTTCTTGTGCTAAACTCATGCAAAATCATTTTTATGATTTGGAGATAAGATAAACAACCAAATACTGTATTTCCTAATTAATTTTATTCAATAAAGTAATAAATGATTTATTGTTACAAATATACAGACATTTATTTTCTGTCACTTCTTTATATGAATGTAATACAATTTTCTTCTTTATGCAGAAATCTCACACAAAAATTATATATTTGAATGTTTAATATTAAGGTAAAATAATTTAGACATTAATTTTCTGCAATAAAAGTAAAGAAATCAAAGCCTCTAAGAACTATAAATAATTTGAATTAATGAATGCAATTTTTAAAAATGAGATCTCAATTTTTAACGACATTTCTCTCAATTAAATTGATAATTCGAGATATAGTTATTTTTAAAAATGAGATATTTCAATTACACGATTTTTAAAAACGAGATATCTCAATTTTTAAAAAGGGAATATATCTAGTTACATAATATACATTTCTCCTTCCTGATGAGATTTAGCATTTACAATGAAATATATTTAGGTACTTGATTTTAAATTTGCTCATTAGAAAAAAGGATAAACCATAAAAATCATAATCCAATAAGAGAGCAAAGGACTCTGCTTTATTGTTAATTATATTTAAATAATATAATATATTGATAATTACCTGTTCTGCTGTTTTATAGAAATTTAAAGATGCAGTAGTAAGCTTATGTCTGTCTTCAGCATGTGTCATAAGTTGATGCCAGCTTGAATTCACATCATCACATATAGCACGAACACTTGATGGATCATAGTGATTAGCTTGAATTAAAGATTCTGCTCTTTGCTGAACCATAACTGCACTTGAATGAGTTTTCTACATTAACATGAAATCTGATATGAATAATTTAAATAGTTTGTTTATTCCTAACATGTACAAGAGATAAAAGCAATATTTTAAAAGAGCTGAAGTACAAAAAATAATTTAAATACTGTAGGGAAAATTTAAATTACTCTTATACAGTTATAAGAGAAAACTAAAATCTTACTATATATACTAAATTTATACAACAATTTTAAAAATTAACTTAATAATCTATAGTAATTATTTTAACTTTTGAGTATATTAGTTTCATGCATATTATTCATTGGTATCATGATGTCTTTAAATTCATTAATATCTTAAGAACATATAAGTAGTAATTAAAACAATAGTGGTGGCACATAATGATTTTTTGTCATAATTATCAATTGATATATTAATTTTGTTTCATCAAAAATAATGGCAATTTATATCATATTGTAAATCTTTATATTATATTTAACTGCCTTTAAATAAAACTTACTGCACAGATTTCAAATAAGTATTGACACCCTATACAGCTATACAAGCATCACAATGAGTTCTCATTTTGTTGCTGAAGCTATTAATCAACAAATGCTGAGGTAATATTCCTTGTTCCCACAGTGACAATTTTGTTTTTATGTTTGAAATCTTGAAACTAGGTTGTTGACATGCAAACAGTTTCTACAAATACTCTAGATAATGAGGTCTAGTAATCTCACAAGCCAAACAATATGGTAACTACTTACTTCTACAGATAATCATGGATAAGTAGAGTTCTGCGGCTTATCATCTAAAAACAAACTTGTTAACCACAATTTTAAGAAAAGCATAGAAATTAAGAAATCTCATCTCTGCAGTATCCCATCACTGTATGAAAAGAGAAAATACTGAATGTGTATGCCCATCCAATGATGATCATCCACTCTGATGTTTGCAGGATAATATATTCTAATTTCTTTTAGATTAAAAAATCTTCAGGAATCATTTTGTGTGCTGAATCTCAACATGGCACTGATGAAAACAGGACACCAAGATAGACAGACTCTCCTGTGAAATTTTATAAGGGAAAAACATGGACTGATTTCTGGGCATAAAAGCTGTTCTTAATTTGCCTCAAAATCATTATTTAAAACATAGCACCAAAGTTTCAAAACAGCAGCTTAGCAGTTATCTTTACGATGTAGTGCAATCAAAACTGAATATCAATCATTTAAAAATTCTCATACTTTTCAGTGATTTTAATCCTGTCCTAGAAAGAAAAATTTCAGAGACTGATACCATAATTTGAGGACCACTACACTAGATAGAGGAAGCTAATAAGGAACTTCTACTTGTGACTGTTTAATTTCAACCTATCAACAGCAATTCATCATTTCTATGTAGTTATTTTAACTGCAATCTATGCAGCTGAAATTATTTCATAGAAAAGTTGGAACTCCATGCACTAATTTAATAGCTTCAAAAGGTTACAATTTTTCAAATTCAAATTCCATGTTTTATTTAAACTATTACACTCTTCACAGTTAAACAAAAAATGAAAAACATAAATTGATAATTGATACATAAATTGAAAATATGAAGAACCACTCTTAACTTGCATTATATTAGCATAATATAGCAATATTGCCATATTAACTTGCATAATATAGCAATGATAGATACTTCTCATTGCTGAAGAAATATGTTTAATATCAGATAATAGTGTAATTCTGAATTAAATTGTACATTTAAACAATTTTAATCAAAAATATAGAAATAAACACGTAAGCACAGTAAATTTAAATATATAATATTTAAATTTAAATATATAATATTTAAATTTACTACTTACTATATAATTTGTAAATTTATATAATTAGAGGAAAACTTTTAGATATCTTTAATTATAAAAATATATACTTATAAATTCAAAATAGTCATTTCACAACAAATAACTAACCTCAATAGCTAATTGAAACTGCTGATGTTCAGTTCTAAGTTGTTCTGCTTCTTGAAGAGTTGAAGGAATTATAAAAGAAGCAACAAGCATTGCTTCACCATTTCCAATCCAACTTAAAACCTGTACATGGGTTACAATTTCATCTCAATTTTATAAAATTGATAAAAAAAAAAAAAGTGCATGCAAGAGTTAGAAAAAAAAATGAATAAATATTTTAAAACATTATTGCATGATACCTGACTAGCATCATTTTCTAGTTGGCACAGTTGAATACTTTGTTCTAATTTAACACGCTTAACTTCAGCAACATCTTCCAAATCCAAATGACGCTCCTGAAGAAAATCCAACAATACTTGTACCCTTGCTTGTCCATCGTATTGATGATCAGCCATTAGTTGCACACCAGACGATTCAAACAACTACAAAATCAAATTAGTTTATAAGTTATAACTTTATAAAAAAAAGGCAACAATATATTGATAATACACTTTCACTGAATTATAAATATAAAATTACTACAACATAAGAGAAATACTTTTTTTTAAATTTAAGATTGACACATTAATTAACCTACAAACAGAGGGAAAAAAACAAGAACAATTTAACATAACAAATTTTTTCAGTACTTTGAATAAATCATAATCTTCTATCACAGCAATTATCAATTTAGTGATTGTTTGTTTGTCGCTCAACGATGATTTTTTTGCACACAAGGGCTAATCAGACCAGGACCTACTATTTAAAGTGGATTCTGAACCACTACAAACATCCATGCCTAAAGTGGGATTCGAACCCATGAACTGTTTAACCGAAGGCAAGAGCGCTAACCATTCGGCTGCCAGCTCGGCAATTTAGTGATAGAGTTATGTAATAAAAATGACTGGCTAGTATCAATGATGTCAAAATTTTATTACCAACAAAAAGTTGCACCTTACTTCGATATGTTTGTTTGTCGCTCAACGGTCATTTTTTGCACACGAGGGCTAATCAGACCAGGACCTATGGCTTAAAGTGGATTCCGAACCACTACAAATAATCCATACCCAAGGTGGGATTCAAACCCATGAACTGTTGAACCGAAGGCAAGAGCGCTAACCATTTGGCTGCGAGCTCAGCACCTTACTTCTATAATGTGAAAAAAGGACTTATATTTAAAGCTCACACAATAAAGCACCTATAAAAGTATCTAAGAATTAGATATCAGCAGAAACAGTATGTTTAATCATCATGAACTTCAGACACATAGTAGATAGTTTCGCAGTCTAAAATTGTTATAAAGCATTTCAATATCCCCCACATAAACTTAACGTCCTTCCAATAACCTTTCAGGGATAGTGAGCCATATTCACAAGAGAGAAAATATAGAAAACAGCTATATTTTCTCACAAGACCCCCACCAGCAAATACGAAACACCTATTTTCCACTGCTCAAAGAGTGGCTGAGATCAAACCTACAGTATTTTCACTTTGAAGAGCACTTGCCTTACCATAAGGTCACTGTGGTTCTGGTCATCATAAAGATTTCATTAATGAAACAGAATAGTAAATAAAATCAACCAACAGAAACATGTAAATGTTAAACATAAATCCCCCAAAAAATTATTAAACCATAGTGCCACAAAGTAAAACAAACATTTTTCTGAATCCAATATCAATCACAACTTATTCAATGAATTTATTTTATTACTATTTTGTCTACCATCTGAATGATTACAGTTTATACAGTAAAAAATGAAGCTTTTAAAGGTAAACAAAAATTAACTAACCTGATATAATTCTTGTCCTCTCTGGATAACATCTAATGCAGTTTGTTGCATATTGCTTACACTTTCATTGTGTATGTGAAGAGTATGTTCAGCTTCACTCATGTCTCGAGCAATGTCTGCATTTTGCAATTCTTCAGACCACAATTCCAGTTGAGAAGAAATCTGAATAAAATAACATAATTGAAGGTATATTATATCACATACCATCACAAATTATTATTGATTTTATTACATTATACATGAAAGTATTATACAAGTAAATTTCTTTATATAACAGTTCTAGCAGCTTTGTAGAGGGTAAACTGTAGTTTGGTTTGTTTGTGGCTCAACAGTCATTTTTTGCACACAAGGGCTAATTAGACCAGGTCCTACGGCTTAAAGTGAATTCTGAACCACTTCAAACATCCATGCCCAAGGTGGGATTCGAACAAACGAACTGTTGAACTGAAGGCAAGTGTGCTAACTATTCGGCAAAAATAAACTGTAGATCAAAAATTTTAAAAAATGATTATTTTACATTTTTAATATGAATTTTGAAGTAAAATAGAAACAGTTTAAATGATTTTATTTAATTTTTTCAAAAGAATGTTAGGCAGTTGACAAATGTATATTATAATGCATATCGCTAGAAAATGATAACTAACTTTAAAGTAAAAGTTGAATCCGCCTTAATTTAAGAGTCATTTGTGTCAAAATCATTCCGAAAACTATTATGAAAATATTATGCATGATATGAAAAGTATTCAATCATACTACTAATTCAGAAAAAAAAGTATGACAATATATAAATGAAAATTACAAATAATGGAAGTTCAACAATATATAAAAATATTTCAGAAAGACATGCAGAAACCTAATCAAAAATTTCAATTAAGTCACGCAAAACATCAAATACATTTACTTTAAAAAAATTTCTTGCAACAAAAAAATTTTATTTTCTCCATATATTGAATAAAGATGAAACTATTTTACTTCTTTATACTGCAATACTTAATTGCAATTTCATTTTAATATTGTGAATTTTTTTTCATATATTTTTTCTATCACAATGTAAATCAGTTACTCTATCTACCAATAGAATATTAACTTAAAATGTCATTAAATTTCATACAATTTTTATAAATAAATAGAAATAGTATATATGAGTACAGCAAATAAACTGAAATTTTTTTTTGAAACACATGAACTCTAAAACATGTAGATATTAACTTTAATCATAAAAAATACAATTGGTATATATGAACATTTGTTTTTAGTATGCATTCTTTAGAAGACAAAAAATTTAACCTTAAAAATTTGACATGAACAGATTTTCCTTAAACATTTTCATTTAATGGAATATTTCTCTTATGTTTTTTTTTTCCACAAATTAAATCTTGAATAATATATCTTAAAATTAATATTACTGAATATTTAGAGCATTTATAACTCTTTGTGATAATGGAAAAGGAATTTCAATTTATTTATTTTGCATGGTAAGAACCTATGAATGAATTGATTCAGCTCTTTAACCTTCTCTGTATTTGTCATTGAACTATGTTAAAAGGAATTTTAAAAATAAAAAAAAAAAATAAAAAAAAAAAAAAAATAAAAAAATGAAGAAGCCATTTTTTTTAGAAATTGAAAATGACCGGAATTAATTAATATTCATTATGACATAGATTTATAGTATTAAGAAATTAATTATGAAATATGTAAAACAGATTTTACTCATACAAACTTTTTTTCAAACAATGACAAATGACAATATTTAAAAAAAGGCATATTTTGAAACAGAATTATTTTTTGAAATAGAAAATAACAGTATGTAATCCACAATATTTAAATACTTGGGAATTAAAATATTGTAAGAATTAATGAATTTAAAAATGAGAAGCAATTTATTCAATTTTAAGAAAATTAGACAAAGTCAGTAAAAATTTGTGCAAAACCCTGATTTTAGTGTTAAAAAATACAAGAAAAATTACCATATGATTATATTGGTTAAAAGCACTATTTCATGAGAAATAGAATACAAAACATGTTACTAAAATAATTTTTCACACTTCTATTATAAAATAAGAGTTTAAAAACATAATAGGTTATAAAATGTCATTCAATGATTATAAATAACCCTTAACGTTAAGGCCTTGTAAGTATTTTCACAACAAAGAAAAAATTTAGATATAATTAAATTACCCAAGACGATTAACATTCTTTGATAATCCAAAAACACTAAAAATTGAAATAAAAATATTTTTGACAACATATTTAAGCGAAAAAATTCAAAAAGAAATATTAGGTCCAGTCAACTTCTTATTTTACTGTATTTCAAATTACTACCTCTAAGGCATCTCTTTCAAAGAGTCTCAGTTGAAGACAAAGATCAAGCTTCAATTTTCTATTACCCCACAGTTCTTCCAACTCTTCTCTACTTCTACTAAGAGATTCCAGAAGTCCTTCTATAGCTGCATAAGATGTACTAGAATCGCTATCAGGTTCCAATCCAGAATTTCTGCAAATATTAGTAAAATTTCTCTCAAAATAAAATTGTGAAAAAGGCTTTCAGTATAAAAATATATATGAAATAAATACATTAACTTTTACAAATTTTCGGATTTGAAACATTCAATTATGACTAGTTAATTAACAATATTTTTTCTCACAAAGGTATTCACTGATTATTCATAACTCACTTTGGTTTATTATTGTGAAACAGAAATTATTTAATTTTATTAATATAGTGAAACTAAATAAAATACTTTTTTGCAAAATACAAATAAACAAAAGCACATTTAATTATAACATTTATATATATTTAAAATAATTTATACAGTATTTTACTTTAAATAAATGAAAAGTTTTTCCATAATTTTGATCATATAAGTATCCCCAAAATTAAAATTAAAATTTTCTTTGAATGGAAAAATAGATATAAAGTTGAAAGCAAATTTTTTGAAGTAAATATTCTTTTTTCAAAATCACAATATTTTTAAAAAACAACAGTTTTGACAAAAATTCTAATAAAGTTAACATAATGAACTAAAACACACTGATATTGTGTATGAGAAGTAAAACTATTAAATAATGAGTAACATGATTACATTTAAAAAAATTTTGAATACATAAGGTACTCAATTATCTTATAAATTAATAAAAACTTTTCATGAAATTTTGTTAGTAAAGAAAGAAAAAATAGATTTTCTTACTAAAACTTGCTTTTTGCTTACACTAATCAAAAATTATTATTATTCATAATACTCATAAATGATCATAAAATTTATTATACATACGCAAAGCACTTATTTGCAGATTCATTTCAAATAGCATTAACAAACTTTCATTTGATATTTTGACTATAGAACACAATCATTAAAATATACGATTCAAATTTCATGTTTTCACTGAGCATGATTCATATTTCTGCATTCTTATAATTTTTCATAGAATGCTTCAATGTTTTGTGTTAAATAAAACTAATAAATAATTTTTAAAATTTTTTTTTAATCTTTTAACCACATGGTAAAATTTCAAAATTTTTGAAAAATTTATTTAAAATAAAAAACATTTCAAATTAAAAGTTAAAAAAATATGATTTATTATAGTTTTAATTTATTAAAATATAAGTATATAACTTAAAAAATTCATCAAATAAATAAACAATCTTGCTTTTCACATCAAATTATTCTATATGAAATGAGTTAAAAAAATTTATATGAAATGAATGACATCAAAATGCAATCAAATTTGATATATAAAAATAACAAAATTGATTACACTCTGATTCCAGATAGTAGGCATATAAGTATTTTTAAAAAATGTGTTTCAATGTAAATTGAGTATAATAATGAAAAATTTATAGAAATTCCTTTATTCTGATATTTTAGTCATTAAATATTTAAATTAGTTATAAAATATTAATTTTAAAATATATATTAAATATAATATTAATTAATTTCATATTTTAATTATAATTTAATTTACTTTCTTTTATAGAATAAATTTTAAAAAATTATCATCTAGACACATATTTTGTAATACTTTACTAATAGAATTTCACAAGTATTCCAAATAAAAATATTTATAATTTCTATTTTTTTTACTAAAATTATAAGTAATGACCTTAACATAACAAGAAAGTTTTATTCCTATAAATATTTAGAATATAAATTTCAATGATGAATAAAAGCTACAGCACATATAAAACCAAAAATTATTACAATAAAAGAAACATTTAAAAAAAAAACTAATTTAGACAACAAAAAGAATTAATTAAATTTTTTTCTATATTTAAAATCAGTATTTTAAGGAAATTTATTAACTATTATATTTCAGGATAATTTTAATTTACTTTAAATTATTTACTGTTATGAGAACTTCAAAAAATATGATAGTTTTAAAGTCTCACCATTAATCAACATAGTATATTTTAAAAAATGTAAATCATTTGTATTGCACTTTAGAAACATATGAAGTTGAGTATGAGTAGCAGGCATTGGTTTTGTTTGTCGCTCAATGGTCATTTTTTACACACGAGGGCTAATTAGACCTGGACCTATGGTTTAAAGTGAATTCCGAACCACTACAAACATCCATGCCCTAGATGGGATTCGAACCCACGAACTGTTGAACCGAAGGCAAGAACGCTAACCATTCGGCTGCCAGCTTGGCTGAGTACTGGGTATTAAGCACATGAGTAACCATAGGTTGATATACTATTGATAAGTGATTAAGGATTATAATAACAGATAATTATGGAACTCTTTTCCAAATTAAAAACTTGGAAATAAAATTTAATTGGATAGTGAACTTAAACTAGTTAGTCATTAGGGCAATACAATTAGGACCACTATAAGCTCGTTAGCAAATTGCAGACTATGCTGTCCTAAAAGGCATTGCTGGTATTCTACTCAAAGTTGTTTTTGATTACTAACGACATAAGTAAAACACTATACTCTGATGCTATAGATATTTCAAAGCAATGAAAACTTGATCAAACTTTGTATTGCATTTCTTATTTTAACACCAATTTTTTTATTCAATATCTGATATTAGTTAAATAATTCCTATATTTGATATTTAATAAAACTTCGAATTTTTCGTATTTAATAAATTTTTTAGGACACCAAGAATTAAAATTTATCAAAGCTTTTGAAAGGAAAAGCAGAACTAACAACTGAATGTTTACTATCAAGCTTTTGGTTTAATTCATATATTTGATTTTTCTCCTTGAATTTGGAGGTTTGTAGTGGTTTGAAATTCACTTCAAATTATAAGACTTTAATAATCAAAAATTTATCACTGAACAGCAAACAAACCCCAAAATGAAACATAAAAATTGATAATATAAAGTTATTTGTAATTTCAATGCCTATTTTTAAATATATATTACAGTTACTTTTATTAATTTCAGTGCAGCAATATCTATTTACTCACAAGCTTTTGAACGAATGGAAAATTCAAATTGCGTATTTAAATACCTGAAGGCTACAATTTCATTTTCAATACCAGAAGGCTACAATTTCTTTCGCTTTATTTAGCAATAATTATATTATTTGTAACAGATTTTTAAAAAAATGTGCACACAATGCATCTATAATTTCGTTAACTATAAAACTTCTAATTTCTAAATATAATAAAATAGTCTTTTGATTCCAAACGATATCAAAATACATTAAATTTTTCTCACAAGAAAAGAAAAATCAAATCTACACTGTTTATTTTACAAATTAAAAAAAATTTTTTTTTTGATTAAAAGAAATAAATTAGCATATTATTTTACAAATTCTCTTTAAAAATTAATTAAATTAGTTTAAAATAAGTATTTTATTTAATTAAATTATTACAAAGTTATATGAAACTTTTAAGGTTTGTATAATTTGGTTTTCAAACAAGAAAATACAAATACATACTTCCCCATTTCAACAGCAAATAATTTATTTTAAAAAATTTTAAGTATATTACAATATTATATAGTTTTTCCAATATAACTCCTTTTGTAAATTCAACTCAAGGGGATATTTATTTTTAATTCATTATTTGTTACTGTAAAACATTAACAAGTTATATTGAATAATTAAATAAAGTAATATTGATTGCATATGACTGCAATAAACATAGACTTACATGTAATAACTGATCATTTGAAAAATAATTTCATTCTTTTAGTTTTTCATTTTTGATTTAAAATAAAATAAAATTCTAGTTTTTTTTTCATATGATTATTTTTCCCCAAAAAACAGTTATTTTATTAAATAAGTTTCTTTTTTAATTGCCCCAATTATAACTAAAAGCACTAAATATATTTTTCTTATGAAAATCTAATTTGTAATGAATACAAAATAACATTCTATATTGGAAAAAAAAAGCAAAATTTTGTGCTTTTACAATACTTCTAATAATATAAAATATATTTAGAAAAATTTTATTGAAAAATGACTTACTGTAATTCTTCTAAAAGAGCTTCTCCTTCAGATACTGTATTCATAGCAGCATCAATTGTTGAATCTCTTTGTTGGTTAAATTGTTCCAGTAATTGTTCAGCACCATCTACATTTTCTGCAACTTCATCACTTTGTAATTCTTGACGCAATTCATCAAACCAATTAGTTAGCTGCAAATAAATTAAATTATTGCATTAAGTCACAGAAATATATAAATATATATAAGCATTATTTGGAAAACATCATCATCAGTAATTATTAAAAGTTGGAAAAAAAAAAAAAAAAACAGAAATGAATGTAACAATTATAAAATCAGAATAATGAATGATAATTTAAACTTTGATTTATTTAATATACACTTTTAAAAATAAAATTAAGAAAATTAATCATTACAAAACAATTTATTATAATTGTACACATAAATTGATAAAAAAGATGATTAAAGATTGATGGCTATATTAATGATCAAAAGCATTTGATATGAGAAATGAATGACATCAAAATGTAATCAAATTTGATATATAAAAATAACAAAATTGATTATGTTTTGATTCCAGATAGTATGCATATAAGTATTTTTAAAAAATGTGTTTCAATGTAAATTGTGTATAATATAATAAAAAATTTATAGAAATTCCTTTATTCTGATATTTTATTCATTGAATATTTAAATTAGTTATAAAATATTAATTTTACAATATATATTATAATTTTATTAATTAATTTCATATTTTAAGTATAATTTAATTTACTTTCTTTTATAGAATAAACTTTAAAAAATTATTGTCTAGTCACATATATTTTGTAATACTTTACTAATAGAATTTCACAAGTATTCAAAATAAAAATATTTATAATTTCTATTTTTTTTTTCACTAAAATAATAAGTAATGACTTTAACATAACAAGAAAGTCTTATTCCTATAAATATTTAGAATATAAATTTCAATGATGAATAAAAACTACAGCACATATAAGACCAAAAATTATTACAATAAAAGAAATATTTAAAAAAAAAAAAATAATAATAATTTAGACAACAAAAAGAATTAGTTAAATTTTTTTCTATATTTAAAATCAATACTTTAAGGAAATTTATTAATTATTAACAAAAGCATCAAAAGCATTTGATATGACAATGAACTGTTTTAGTTATTAATATAATGAAAGTCATCTTTTATAGTTACAGATATTATCGGATATTAGCATTTTTATTCTTATAATTAGATAGTTTTTTAACTATCGAATTAGAATTCTTTAAAGTTAATTATATATTTTATGTTCTTGCTTTTTTTTAAAAACTGATTAGTTAAAAATAAAATTTAATTTTGTATTATATCATTTCAAAAGATATCAATTTAAATTAGAAATACTTCATTTTCATGGGTAAAGAACATGACAGCAAGATCCAACAGATTTCTTCTTTGATCAACTCTAGCAGCAAAACTTGTTATGTGACCTTCCAATTCTTGTGCAACACTGTATATTTCTTCTGCATTACATTCCCCAGTTTGAGCAAGTTCTTCAGCAGCAGCTAATAGCTTTTCAGCATTTGTGTAAGTATTCTAGGATCAACAATTAATCAAATATAAGAATCAAAAATATTCTTCGTAATATTTGTATGCAACACATGTGCAGAATTTAAATAATGAAAATTTAAATAAATTTTTAATTTATACACTTTTTAATTTATAATTTATTTTTCTATTTTAAACCTAAATAAAATATAATCAAAAAAATTTTTTATTTATTTTTATTAAATTTTACTAATTTTTAAAACTACAAAAATAACATAATTATTAGAAACATGAAAACAATTACCAAGAAATAAATAATAAATTTTCAATGAGCATTTATTACACTATAGTGAATTAAAGACAATCATTATAAATAAATAACTATAAAACAAAGCAATTCATTAAAATAAATTTTACTTGAGCAACTGTTTCAAAATGTTCATGACTTTTTTGGAGAACTTTAGCTCGTTGCAAATTTCTTCCAACACCTGTATTTTTTCTTAAAAATACTTCACCATGATTTTCTAACCAATCAAGGACCTAATAAAAAAAACTAAGCTATAAAAATGACTAATGAAAACTAAATTATAAATAAGCATCAGTCAATAACAGAATTCCATTTAAAAATATTAAAATTAAGATATGGTACCTTTACCAAAATCTATTTATTAATGAATATCTTTAGTATTTTATATCTCTTTGAATATTTCTTTTTATATTGAGATTTATGAATTGTTTATTCTTGAGTTTGCTAATGTTAAAACAAAAATGCATACTGTACCTGCCGAACATCTTCTTGGAAAAGTCCAAGTGCTAAACGTTGATGGAGTTTCACTTTTTTTGTATGCCACTGTGTCTCTAATGCTCGATGATGATTTAAAATATCATGTATTACAGATAATACATGTTTGGCACCTTCTGAATAATCAGCAGCAGGATTACAAAGATGATTATTTCCATTATGGTTAATCATTTCTAAGCTCTTTCCGTCACTATGTGACTAAATATAAAAATATATATTAATTATATACATATCTATAATAAAAGAAATATTATAAAATGTATCTAAATTACTTTTTAGATAATTTTTTGCACAAAGAAATTAATAAAAATACATCAAAAATTACTTTGGATTAAGTGCTTTAATTGCTTAATTTTTATTTAATTAAGCTTAATATACTTAACATCAATAAAATTATTTCAGATTATATTTATTTCACAAATTTTTAAATGCAAGGGTACTAAAACTATTCTTAGAAAACTTACTAGCACTATTAATTTGGCTATTATTTGTTTTCAAAAATAAAAACTTTATTGATTCTCTAATAAAAATATTAAAATTGATACATTTAAAGAACAAAATGTAAACACTCTTCTTCCAGTAATCAAATCTTAAACTTAAATAAAGAAATATTATACATCCTTAAATTCTCCATCTTGTATAATACTAGAGAATTGTAAAAAATTTTAAAATTTTTTTCAAAACTATATTTCTTTAATTCTTACATATTGAATATACTAGGAAAGATTATAAAACAAGCAACCTACATTATAACACAATAATTTAATAATGATTTCTTGGTTAGATAAAGGATAAAAAAAATTTCCTTTTTGTAAATAAAAATTCTAAAATTAATTAACTGTTTATATTAACCTATATACATGTATGCAAACATATAATATACATTTACAAAGTATGTAAGTCAAATTTAAATATAATATAAACTTATTTTTATATTAATTTATTTTTAAAAATACTGGTATGAAATAAGTAAGAACACATTTTTATCTGTTAAAATTTAAAACTAATTATTTCAAAAGCTCTCTTTCAGCATTTCACGTTAAAATAGAAATGTTGATAAAATAATTTTCCTTAATTTTCGCATTTAATATATATTGGCAAATGTTTTATTTAAATTACTTTAAAATGAGCTCCTGGTGTTATATTGGAAAAAATTATTTACTGAAAAATCATAATTTATTTAATTAATGAAGAAGAGAAATAATATTTTTTCCCCTTAAATAATATTAAGAAAACCTTAAAAACATTTTAAACAACAAATTTTGCTAAAATAAAGAAAATATAAAAATCAAAATAATCTTACATGTTTTCGTGAGGATATATCAACTCTTGGTTGATGACATACTTGGACAAGGTGATCCAGCTGATACAGAAGTTTTTTACTAGTACTATGTACCTGTTAAGTATTTTAATTGCACAAATCAATTATTTTAGTAAGAAATAAAATGAAGTAAATAAATTATATTTATTTTTTTAAAAAAAACACATTCTGTGAAAAGCAAAATAACAGAAACAATCTTGCTAAAATACTTTAATACAGAAATAGGTATTATTTCAGAGCAAAACACTTTAATATTTTGGATGATAAAAATATTTCAAAAATAAAATGATTATGAAAAAATAAATGAGAAAAATTCCAATTGCACATATTTTTAAACTTCCTTGTAATTATTTTATTAATGAAGTAACTTTGCAATTAATTTTATAGAATCTTAAAATATTAGTGAGAAATTGTTAAATTTAAGATAAACAGTAGATAAAACTCATTCTGAACCTTTAAAATTTGAAGAAAATGTAAATTAAATGAACATATACTATAGCGCAACAACCTAACCTAATATAGGCCAAGGTCTTCTGAATCAGATGCTTCCAACCACCTGTACTAGCAGCTTAACTCTTAATTTCTTGTTTTGAGGATGCATCTAGCTGTCAAAGTTGTTTAGGTCTTCTTCTAGTGTTATATGGTTTATGTTATATTTTCTTTGATAATAATTATCTATTCTCTTTGATAATATTATTCTCTATGATAATAGCTGATTATCTGATAAAATACTACTCACTGATCTTCAGGTGAACAACCTTTTTAAATCTATCATCCTCAAAAGCCTTTTTCTCAGACTCAAGAATTTCTTTTTTTTTTTCAAGTTATATTTCTAGTGCAGTATTTAAGAGTTATTTTATCTGGCCCAAGCTTTTGCTCATTTGCTACCTACACTCTTTCTGTAGCCTTACAGCCCATTTCTGTGTCATTTCATTTATTTACTGATTTCTGTTTCCCTATGGCCAAGAACTGCACTTGCAATATTAGAGATTGTGGTTTTAAGTGAGTGAAGTCTTTAATTCCTGGGTATTCATTTCATCTTTTGGTATACTATTTTTGAGTATTTCACTATAGTTCACAGACACATTGTGTACTTTATTTACCAAAATCAAATTCTTTATATATTTAAATAAAGAAAATTTTTTACATTATCAAAATAAAAATAGTTCCACAGTTGGATATATAATATTATTATTGAGGGTTTTGAAAGTTTTTATAAAGATTTGATAATGAAATAAGTGTTTCAGCTTAACAATTTTTAAAATCATTATAGAATGACATTTTCTTCTAAATGGCTGAATAATTTAAGAATAAGTTTAATAAAGTTTTTCAGTTTCATTTGTCAATTCAAACCAGTATTTTAAAAAATTTCTTTGAAGATGGTACAATTATATATATTTAAAATATTTTTGTCCAGAAAATATTTCACAGAAACATGAAAAAACTTAAATAAAATATAAAAGAAAAATAATTAGGTTAAAAATTTATCATATTGAAATAAAAATTCTCAGATTTGAAATTCTTCACTCAAAATGTTATAAAAAAAGAAATTGTGTAACAGACAGCCCTTTTTCCATGGCCTGTTATAATTATGTCCAAAATGGAGTTTAATTCCACCAGTTATAAGATTTATTGTAATAAACAAACTTTATTTCTTCTGCTGAGATTACTTTGAACTTGTTGACATTGTATAACTCCTTCAACTGTTAATAAACAGTTGATTGGGATACATTAAACTTTGCTGCCATATCTCTTATTGAGTGACATGAATTTCATTTCAATCCTGCCATTGAGTTTGCTACATCATCAAAACTAGGAGAAATTCTTGTCTTCATGTCTTCTTCTTAGTATCAAATCTTTACAAAAGAATTTGGTAAATTAATTCCTTATTAGACATTCAGAGTTACCAATTGCTGGTTAAATCTTCACCAAATACATTGAATATTTTCTCTCTGTGTTTTAACACTATTAAATTTCAAAAGCATAGTACAAGTCTGCATTTTTCGTTTTCCATTTCAGTGGTTGTGAAGATCATAAAAGGTCTACAAGCAAAACTGCTGTGAGAAAACTGACAGAATCTTATATCTATTTAGTGACCGCAAACACTTGTCTGGTGGCTTGCACTGAGTAAATACAATTAAATTGAACCAAGCTGCATTAGAATTCCCATTCACGATTTTACTTAAAATACTCAAAGTTATATGTGCATACTAAAAAAAATTCAAATTTTTCTAAAAAAATATTAACAAATTACTTACTTCTGTGTATGCTTGGCACATATTTTCATATAGTGTTTGATGTTGATGAATCACCTCTTCTAAATGAACAACTTCTCTTGGAACTATTGTTTGCTCGCATGCTTTACTCCAAGGAGAAACATTATTCATATACTAAAAAAAATTTTTACATGTGATTTTTTACATAATGAGGCTATTACATTAATAAAAAAATAAGCTTGAATTTCAAGAAATCTCTAAAAATTTCATTAAAATTTTAAGCAATTTTTTCTTTTTAAATTAATAATCAACAAAAATCATATTGTATTTACAATAAATAAAAGCAAAATCGATATTTTTTACATGATTCCATTGAAACATTTGGTTATATTTACAGCGGAATAAAAATTGAATAAACAATGTTTGAAATTTAAAAAAAAACATATAAACATAGATTGACTTTAAAAGTAAAATACTAGTATGATCACTTGCATTAAATTATCTGCAGTTCTGAGGATCATACATCCTTATGTATTATGTCATATAACACATTTAAAGTGCAGCTTTCTTAATGGTTCCAGTTAAAATTCATATAAGAATATTAAGCATTATAATAAATTAAAATAAAATGCAATGCAATACTTGTTCAGCTTTTTGATGAAAGATAACAGACAAAGCTAGTACTGTAGTTCTTTCATCAAGACCAGCAGCGAATTCTTTCCAAGCTCGGTCAAGTCTAGCTGCTATTTGCTGAATGGTGGCAGCTGAATAATGTCCTCCTTCAATCAATCGAGAAGCCACAGATAAAATGCGATTTATATTTACATACACATTCTACAAAGGAAAACATAAGTTAAATAAGGAAATAAAAACTAAGATAATTATTCACATTTTACAATTATTTGTAAAATTGTTATTAACAAAGTGGAACTTGGCGAAATAATAGTTATCAAACATTAATAACTATCACCATTTTTGAAAACTTTGAAATACTTACAAAATATACAGCATATCTAGCAACATTTAAAATTTTAAAATCGTGTAATTATTTCAATCTTTTATACAGAAGACATCAATTTACAGTAAAAATTTTGTTTAAGAATGAAACAATTTAGCTACATTTGGACATTAATAAATATAATTTAATATAAAAATTTTTTTAATTAATGTATATTAATGCAAATTAATGTAATTACTACTTAATAATTTATATTAAAAATTCTTTCAACAATATGAAACTTCAAGAAGCAATGTCATGAATGTTGATTGATGGGCATTTCCAATACTTAAAAAAAACATTTGCACATTTTAAAAAGGCACATCAAATATTAATTTAAAATTTGATTATAAGTGAGCCTTTAAAACAATATATCATATTATAAAAAAAAATCAAATTATATCAAAAGTGAATGAAAATAGATTTTTATATTAAATAAACCAATAGCATAAAATATTTCTTTAAAAAAAATAGAAATATAAAATATGAATCACTTTTATTTCTTACTTACAGACTTTTTATATGTATATATGCAGTATTTATCTTATGATTGTTAACCAATCACCAAATTTAATAAAGAAATTGAAGAGGAAGTTTTATAAAATTTAGACTAACTTGACATTCCATAAGACCTATAATCCATCCAAAATCTGTATATTATACAGCCAAATTATACAAGTTGGCAACAATGATTAATTTAAATAATAATTGATTACTACTTTGTGTTAATATTAAAATTACTAACACAAATTATATAGAGTATTTTACTATACATTTTGTAGTTATCGCAAAATATTCTTTTATATTCACATCATTTTATAACAAATAAACCATTAAGGAATATATCAAATTATAAAATTTCAATAAAGTAAAGCATTTAAAAGAATAAATTAAAAGGATTCATTTAAAAGAATTTCATATTTGACAGTTTAAAAAATTATATGCCATATTTTTCTTTATATAATCTGTGGACTATGTGTTAAAAAAGTTTCAAATTTCATTAAGCATATTATATGACGCCACAGATAATCTAATAAAAAAGTTTTTCTCTTAAAAAAGTTACAGTAAGAATTTTTTTTAAAAAAATGCCATTTATGTTTCATATAAATAACAGATGGAGCCAGGACTCAGCTAACTTATTTCATCAATAATCAACTTTATCCAATTGCATTCAAGAATAAATTTGATTCATTGTAAAAGATAAGACAAAAACAATTGCTATCATGATTTTTTGATTTTGTCTAGACCTGAGCTACTTCATTCTGAAAATATTCAATCTCATACACCTTCATGAAAAAGCAAAAACTTTTAATGTGAGGTACTGAAGAAAAACCACATCCAATGCACAATTTGAAAATAATCCATTTCTCTCATTTAATTATTAACAAAATAAATTTTATTTTATCAAAAAAATATGTCGAACTTCATTTTAAAATTATTAAAACATGAAAAGTTTTACAAGCTTCTCAGAATTATTACTCTTGATCAAGCTCATGCTTCCATCTCAGTTTTTTGTGATGAAATGGATTTAAACAAATCTTTTATAATAAATGATTTTTTTTCTGTAAAATTTATTGTATTTTTAATCACACTGTGTATTTTTTTTATTTTACATGACACCCACATTATTAATAGTGTATACTTTTAACTATTTGCTAAAAAAATTGCTGGAGATGATATAAGGTGTGGATTATGCAAAGCTTTTTTTTCTTTTTCTTGAAAAAAGTTTTTGTGGGTAATATGCTGCTACAGGAAACTATGACAATTAAAATATTTCAAGAAAAGAAAAATGATGAAGTGAAATTCTTTTGATACTGATAGTTCACATATTTGATGAGAAAATAAATTCATAACCATATTGGTATTCAGTTGGTTGGTTGGTTAGTTTGGTTTTCTGGCACAAGGTCTATAAAAAGAGAAGCTCTGTCAATCTTTGATTTTTATTTATTTATTTATTTATTTAAGGTAATATATTATCATTTATTAATTAAAGAAAACCCAAGCAACATTAAAATAAAATTAAAATACAAAAAACTGTGTATATAATTTAAATTTCAGATTATTAAATATAAAAATGTTTAATGAAATATAAACTTAATATATAATACAAAATTTAAATAAAGTGGAGAATACCTATTGCTCTTAAAAAGGAAAATAGATTTCTATTTGGAGGTTCTCCCAATAAATCAAATAATGTTAAAAGATCTGTTTTAAAAAAATTGTAAAAGTTTGTTGTTAAAATCAAGACATGAGATTAAAATGTGATAAACAGTGTGTGGTTCATTAGACGTTTCCCACCATAGATTTAATTTGCTTAATAACAAATGTCTGTGTGTGAAACAAAATGTGTCTGATATGAAAGCGAGTCAAACAAACATCAGCACTTCCTAACAGTAAATTTTCACTTCCTAACAGTTAATTTCAGTGTAAGTGATTAATGTAATTTCTATTGACGCATATCAAATCAATTTTTTCATATTATATATACCAGAAACTATTATATTGCATGAATAATTAGATTAAATATTATTTAAATTAGAAAAATTTATGATGGAATGACACATGAAAAGATGTCACATAGTTTGTTGAAGATCTACATGTATCAGAACTCCTGCCAGAGAGAATAAATGTGCTTTTTTACAACATTTCTCTCGTCTAAAAGAGGGATACTTGAATGAAGTAAAGATGATGCAGTTTTGGCAGCTGCATCAGCAATTTTATTGCCCTCAAGACCAATGTGGCTTGAGAACTAGCAGAACTTTATATCATATCCCTTGCATTATTGGTATTCAGGTTACAAATGACAAAATATTTCTAAAGATCAAAATGTAACTTGCAAAGGAAAAAAAATACAATAATATTTAAAATAAAAGAGAAATATTTATTCTCCATTAAAGCATTAAAGTAGTATGCTTAAATCTAATTTAAGGAACTAAATTTTATGTATGTATGTATGTGTGTGTATATATATATATATATATATGGTTTCTAAATTTCCCTCTACTTCATACTCTGATGGGATAAAAGAAAAATGTGTAACATAATGGATTTTAGATTGCATATTTATTTGTAAGGCTCCTTTTGGTTTGTAATAACGTTTTGCATACAAAACCTTTCAATTTTAATTGATTAGAATTTGATTTAATAAACAAAATTTAAAATTGATCCAAACCACTTTAAAATAGTATGAAAATATATACTTTAAAAATTTCTTAATGCTCGTAGTTAAAATTTTTAAGAACTATGTTCTATTAGATATTAAAAATAGTTATTAATTAAAAATATTCAAAATTTTAGATAAAATCAGGACGTTTATTTTCTTTTAATGTTGCTTTCTTATCCATGTTACAATTATTTTTACACTTAAATGTTTCATAAATTCAAGATATTTTTAGTATGTTGCCAATGAATCAATACACATAGATTTAACAATTTACAGAAAAAGAATTTTCACTATGATAATCTGAAAGTCAAACATTCTCTTTTAACAAAAATCCTATAATCAATATTTAAAACCCTATTACAAGAATAGAAAACTTAACTTTTGTGAATTAAGTTTATACAACTTTTGCTACAATGAAAATAATCATATCTCAAATCAGCTTTTACATTTATTTATAGAGCACCAATATTTAAGGAAATACAATGTGATACATATAAAAAAAAAACATTTGTGTAAGTTTCATTTAATAGATAACATTTTAATAAACTTTTTTATATGTAATTATTTTGAAGGAAAAAAAAAATAAATTGCAAATATAAAAAAAGTTTAAATTGATTAATTATATTGTTTTCTAATTTCTTAAATATATTTATATAATTTGGTTAAATTTAATAATTTATTTAAATTTACATTTTAATAAGTTTTTTTTTTATTTAAAATGAGCAACCTTCATAGACTTATAATGCTAAAAAAAAAATATGGATTTCAAAGTATACCATTGAAGACATAGTGAAATGGTTGTGCTCTTCTTGCAAGTCCTTTGCTTCCTGATATGTTTGGCCAATATCAACATAGCTTACAAGAAATAAGTCTCTATTATGATAAATCCAGTCAAACATCTATTGAAATAGAAATTAAGTACAGTAAATTAATAATTACAACGAACTTTTATTTACATATAAATTAATCTATACAAGATTTTGATTTCTCATAACACTAAAAACTACATGAAATTCTTAAAATTTGATTTTTTTTTTTTTTTTTTTTTTAATGTTTTCAGTGTAAGTGATTAATGTAATTTCTATTGACGCATATCAAATCAATTTTTTCATATTATATATACCAGAAACTATTATATTGCATGAATAGTTAGATTAAATATTATTTAAATTAGAAAAACTCTAATAACAAAATTAAATTCAAACTTTAAATTTCCACAAGATTAAAAATGGTTTCTTTCTATCAATCATAAAATTTGAACCTATAGCACTATTTCAATAAAATTAAAATTTCATTGGCAAAATACATTTTTAAAATTGTATTTTCTTTCATTTCAAAATAAAAAGAACATTTTTTTTTTTGTTTAAAAATATCATATACAACAAATAATTATTTCAACTTGCATGAAAATTCAGAAAAAATGTATTGCATTGATGTTAAAATTTTAAATATTTGTTACATTACGAAAAAAATATTTATTAATGAAGTAAAATAGTTGATTTTATGTACATAAAATCAACTATTTTTCTTTATTAATGAATATTTGCTTCTTATATAAGAAATTTATACCAAAATCAGAAATAAAAGAAAAGAGAAAGATTAATTTTCTTTCTGCACAGAAAAAATATATATATATATAAAATGCACAAAAATAATAAAACATAAATAAGCACATAGTTAACTTTTTCTAATGATAAAGATTTAATAATTTACCTTCTGTGCATCTTGTTCGTATAAACGAAGTTGTAAACATTGATCTAGTTTGACTTTTCGTATATGCCACAATTGTAACAAATGTTGTCGTGTAACATGAATGTTCTCGAGAAGTTGGACTACTTGAGGAACAGCATTTTGAAAATCTACATTTCCAGCCATTCCAGCAGGACCACTATCTCTACTAGAATAACCTGAATCGCAAGATCCTCCACTACTACCTCCACTAGCAAAACTCAATCTATAGAAATGGCCAAAAATGAATTAAAATGTAATATTTTTTAAAGTTATAATAAACATTATTAAACAAATATACTATGAAGTAAAGATACATTAAAAAACATGTAAGTAGATGCATTTAAAAACATGATACTCATGTAATTACATATAGTATACTGATAATGTTCTTGGCAAAAAATTAGGACTGACTATTTTAGTACATTTAATAAAATTAAACAATGTGTGATTCAGATTCTTTCAAAAAATTAAAAAATTAGATTGTAATAGTTAATTTTATAAATTTATATTTTTAGAAGGATTAAAATACCCTTTAAATAAATTACTTAAGAATTTCAAATATATATACATATATATATATATATGTATATACACTACTGGTTATTAAAATTGCTACACCAGGCAGAAATGAAGATAACAAAATAATATTTATTGGACAAATATATTATACAAGAAATAACAAGTGATTAAATTTTCAAAAAATTTGGCTGGATAGACCCTGAGAAATCAGTACCCAGAACAACCACCCCTGGCAGTAATAACAAGAGTTATACGCCTGGGCATTGAGTCAAATAGAGATTGGATTGCATGTACAGGTACAGATGCCCATGCAGCTTCAACACGATGCCACAGTTCATCAACCGTAGTGACTGGCGTTTGGTGACGAGCCAGTCGCTCGGCAACCATTGACCAGATGTTTTTTATTGGTGAAAGATCTGGAGAATGTGCTGGCCAAGCCAACAGCCGAACATGTTCCATATCAAGGAAGGTCCGTACAATACCGGCAACATGCGGTCGGGCATTATCCTGCTGAAACGTAGGGCTTTGCAGGGCTCGAATAAAGGGTAGAGCCACGGGTCGTAACACACTAGAAATGTAACGTGCACTGTTCAAAGCACCGTCAATGCGAGCAAGAGGTGACCGAGACATGTTTCCAATGTCACCCCATACCATCACGCTAGATGATGGGCCAGTATGACGTAAACGAATGCACGCTGCCAGTGTGGGTTCACCACGTTGCCGCCAAACACGGATGCAACCATCATGATGCTGTACACAGAACCTGGATTCATCTGAAAAGAATACGTCTCGCGATTCGTGCGCCCAGGTTCGTCGTTGATCACATCAGTGAAGACAGTCTTATCGATGACACAGCGTCAAGGGAAGTCGCTGCCATGGACTCCCAGCTGAGAGTCCATGCTGCTGCAAATGTCGTCGAACTGTTCTGCAGACACTTGTTGTCTTCCAAATGACCCCATTTCTTGACCTACGGCTTGTGATGTGGTTGCATGATCCATTACGGCCATGCGGATAATATGCCTGTCTTCTTGGCTGCTAATGATAGAAGGCCGTTGAGTTCCCGCATGGCGTTCCGTATTACCATCCTGAACTCATCGATTCCATATTCTGCTAACAGTCATTGGATCTCGACTGATGCGAGCAGCAATACTGCGATAAGATAAACCGCAATCCCAGTACGCTACAATTCGACCTTTATCAAAGTCAGAAACGTGCTGGTACGCATTTCTCCTTCTTACACAAGGCATCACAACAACTTTTCACCAGGTAAAAACGTTCAAATGCAATTTGTGTATGTGGAACCGGCTGAACAATTTCCTCATTTAAACACAATGTAAGTGTCGCTACTGGCGCCTGCTTTGTCTGAATGCGTTGAAAAGCTAATCATTTGCATATCACAGCACCTTCTTCCTTTCGTATAAATTTCACGTCTGTAGCATGTCGCCTTCTTGGTGTAGCAATTTTAATGGCCAGTAGTGTATATACATATATATGTATATATATACATATACATATACATATATATATATATATATATATATATATATATGTATGTATGTATAGGAGATAAATAAAAGAAACCATTAAAATTAGATTATTTTGTAGTTCTCAAAATTTTACAAAAATCCTATCAAAAATAATACTTAGATATAATTTATATTGCTATAAATAAATATTTCAATCAAATAACTTAATGTATAAAAATATGTAAATTTAATTATTCGGGAAAATAACATATATATAGATGCATACATATATAATCAATAACACTGAATTTATGAAAATAAATGCAATTTGAGATGCATACTTATGAAGAACCTGTTGCCCTTCTAAATCTATATCTTCAATTGGAACTTGCAATATTTTCTTTTTTAGGGAGGAATGACTGTCTATCATAGATTTTGAAGATGATACATCATCAGCAAAATCATTCCTAGTCAATTCTTCTTTCACCGCTTCCATTCTCCCCAATAAATCACTTGCTTTCCATGTGAAATTTTCAACAGACTTAAAAATAAAAGAAAATTATTATAAACTCATTAGCAAAAATCTCTTTGAAATTAATTAACAATCTAAACAATTACTTTATCTAACAAAAACTACAGAAATAATTTTTGTTACAGAAAAAATTAAATGTTTAAGCAGAAGTTTATTAAAAAAATTAAATAAAGATTAAAGAGGTATAAAATAAAAATAAACTCCCTTACCAGCCTGATTTCAATCCACAGATTATGATCGTATGGTAAACTTCCATCTAAATCACTAGTCAACTGAGATGGATCAATGTACTTTGATAATGTTTCAACAGATATCATGCTTGTCTAAAATACAAATAAATTAGAATACTGAATTAAATTTATTTAAAAATCAAATTGTGAATTTTTTTTTCTGATTTTTCCAATAAATGAGTTATTTTATTTCAAATTTACTAGTTATTTAATCTTTTTTCAATTTCACAGAAATTTTAGAGTATCATTCTAAGTGATAGTAAATGTTTAAAAAAAAAATGCATTATATAGGATTTTTTGTGTCATAAAATTCAAGCATAAAACAACTTTTGGTGATTTTTGAACAATCACCAAAAGCTTGTTTATACTTGAATTCTACAAGTTTAAAACTTAAATTACTTACATTTTTATTAAATTTATATTTTTATTAAATTTATATTATGGGTATCACATTTTTAAAGACAATTTTATTTTATAAAACTAATAGTAACTTTGTAAAATATGAATCATGCTAGAGAATACTTTTTACAAGGATCTTAAAAAATGAAACTTTTTAGTAAACTTTTTAAACTACAAAGAAATTTCCTTTTATTTTTAATTTTTTTTTAATTTAACAGTTTTAAGAATTTTAAGTAATGTAAAGGTACATGTCTATACAGGTACTTGTGATGATACTTTTACATGACTAAACAATATTATTCATTAGAACAGAGAATATTTAGAAACAGCTTATAAGTTAATGAGGGGGAAAAATTATTTGAAAGCTAACATAGGGGGAAAATTATTGCAATGGAGCAAGTCTAATACTTAAACATTACTAGCATAAAAAATTCTAATTTTTTTAGCTAAAAATAATTATGAAGTATAGCCAAGCTGTACATATCAAAATAAAACATTCTGGAATAATCTTTCTTGCACATTTTAGTCTTAATATGTATAATAAATCTTTTTGATATGTATAGTAAATATGTTTTTGATATATATAATAAATATATTTTAGACAAATTTTAAATATTTTCTATACTTTTCCATAATTCCTGATTATAAAAATTTTAAATTAAGAAATTATTAAGAAATAAACAGATTTAATGCTTTTCATTAAATATGTTGCCAAGTTATTACACTTCTAATTTGTAAGTGGTTTACATTTTAAATTAATGATACACTGATGATTCATAAGTGATTTGAAATTAGTTCATTTCAATGTCATTGAATCCAATAAAATAATATTAGTTACAAATTTATATAAATCCTAAAAAAAAAGGAAATGATATTTGTTATATATTTGTGAAAACACATAGCCCTTACAAAATTTTTATTTATTATTTTTCTAATTAATTTGTTATTTACTATGGTACAGGTTTCCAAATTCATCGTTAAGTTTTTACACCAAATGCACAACAAAGTTTATTTTCAATACAAATTACTATATTATAATATTATATGGAATTATATATCAATTTTTGTATCAATTTATATTTTATATATCAATTTTTTAAAGTTAAATTTATCAATATTTATGCATATTATATAAAAAAATGAAATTTAAGGTATAAAATTTAATTTAAAATACATGATTAATAGAAAATACTTATTACAAAAACACTTTAAGAAGAAATAATTGACAAGTTACTTTTTTATGCAGTTACTTCTTATGGATAACTTAAAAAAACTTATTCATTACATTATTTTTGTATAATATTTAATTTTTATTAAAATGAAAATTACTTTCATAAATTGTTTTTAAAAAGTAACTAAAAAAGATAGTCAAGTAATATGGGAAATTAAAAATTTTAGAAACTTCTAGGAAAATCATAAATATTGACAAGTATGCATTTATTAGATGCAATAAGTATTATCCTTGAAGGTTATTATTGAAATGAGAGATGGAAATTAATATTAAAAAAATATAATCAAATTATTTTTTAACCCCTCTATAACAAATTTAAATACACAAAGCTTATTTAACAAAAGTATTATTCAAACAAAAATTCTGTTACTCAATAAAAACTAAATAAAAAAAAATAATAATAAAAAATTTGTGATTTAATTAAGAAATATTTATTAAAAAAGGAATACTTACTTCAAATTTATATTTTGCACTTCCCAAACTTGTGCGTTGCTTTTGCCAAAAATTTTCTGGTTTTATAATATATGCAGTATGAATTTTTACAGGGAATGTTTCCTAAATTAAAAAGTAACAGCTATATGCTCCAAAAATATTTCTAACTATATATCTAGCTATATATTCTATATTTCATATTGAGGCTTACTTGTAAAACTTTTAAGATAGGTTTTACTGTATTCCATGTTGTACCCCTCATATCAATGACAACAGAAAATCCTAAATCAGCAGCTTCTTCACTATAAACAAATATTGAATTTTTACAGCATAAAAATTTAAAAAAAAATCAAAAAATTTACAGAAAGTTTACAAATATGGAAAAATTTCATATTAATATAGAATTAATATATACACATATATACATACGCATATTTAAACACCATTACAAAGGAATTGAATGCATAGTGTATGAACTTGTAATATTTGAATTGAAAAAAGTGTAAGCATTAAAGTCAGAAATAAAATTCTGCTTTTTTTTAACCTCATCAGTTAAGGTTTTAATCAATCTACAAACATATTATTGATAAATAATTACATTACCTTACTGCATTGGGAACAACAAAACATCACAGCATATTGTAACATTTTAAAAATCTACTTTTATTTTAATAATTTATTACCTTTCTATATGTTTTTTAGGTTTAAGTAAGGATAGACAAATTTTCTATTTGAAGTATTGCATTGCAGCAGTTCTATTGGTAGTATGCTACAACCAAAGAACCAAAATGCAGACGTATCCATGAAAACTGATAGGTGCAGAAATAGAAAATGCAACTCCCATTTCTCATTGTTTAAAATAATTAAGATCAGATCAAAGATTCCACTCAGAAAATCATAGTATCATTAACAAAGCATTGTCAATTCAGCCACTCATTTCTCAAAAATCTTATCATTTTTTCTAAGTATAGGGATAAAGATACATAGATTTATCACACATTTTCTTCTAATTAAAATACAAAAATCAAACTAATGATTAGAATAATTTTACATTTACTTCAAATGAAAGAATTTCACAATATCAAATTATTTTCAATAATCTAAATGTTTAAAACATGAAAATGAAAAAAAAAAAAAATTAATTTTTGATCTCAATTTTTTTTAACTGGAGATTGATTTTATTGTTTCTTACAATAAACAAAATTATATTCACAATAAACAATGATTATTAAATCTTTTATATATTTTTTCATCTTAATTCATTCATAAAAAATAGAAATATAAAGGAATTTTTATTTTTTAAGCCATAAAAAATCTCTATATATATTTTGTTAACTTAGAACATAGTTTTTCTGTTTTAAATTTGGCAAATATTATTCTAAAAATAATTTTCTTATTCATAAAATAAAACAGATACACATATTACCATCATCTAATTAGCATTTTTATTTAACATAAAAAGATATAGAATCAATATCAATATTGAAATGTTTAACAAATAATAAATATATAATCTTTGAGCTATAAATTAATTCAGCATCACTTCATATTATATATATCCAGTATATATTTTTTATTTTCCATTTTCATAAATTTAGCTGAATTATGTAACACTCCACTTTAAGAGAAAGAATTGGTAATTGTTATGCAAAGATTTAATGGTATTTACCATGGTGTTGTTGACAGATACAGTAAAAGTTTCCTTAAGTCTTCCGATTTCAGTCGTTCCGGCCTTGTACGAGCAGGAAATGAAAGAATAGGGCATCCTCTGCGATCCCTTCCACCTGAAGAAAAATAATTACATAAAATCTTTTTTTATGACTTGAACAGTTTATGAGATATGAAATAATTATATTATTTATTTAATTAAAGTTTTAAATGTTAACTTTAAATAAATACAGATTTACAAGGTTTTACAACTAGCAAGAAACCATAAAAATTGAACTAAAAAAAATAGTAATAAATAATAATAATTAAAAAAATAAATTTAAACTAATAGCAAAGAAATGTAATACCTACAATATAAACAGTACACCACAGAATGAAAAAGTACTTTTATGTATAAATAAAATATATATTTAAATTTGTAATTGTTTATAATAGTAAATACTGACCAGAAACAATAGCAATTTTTTCTTGCAACAAAGGAAGAATGTCTACTGCTCTGATATCTTGAGGTTGATGGATTCCTTAAAAAACAGTTTTAAAAATTTAAATACAAGTTTGTTTTATATTCTTGTGAACTATTTTAATTTTTCAAAATGTATAAATATATTAAAAATTATGCAATGACTCAGAAATAGTATAACAATAAATTTAGAAGAAATATGAAAAGAATACAAGATGCATCATAAGATTTAAAAGCATAACTAAATTAAATATATTTTGGAAAACAGTTATTATCTTACAAAACTTAATACAATTAATGAAGAATTCGTTAAATATTTCCTTATTTCTAATAAAGCCTATTTTATAAATCATAGAATGAAAATATTTATCAAAACTTTATAAAAATAATTATATTATATTAATCAATGTGAATGTAGATGCTTTGCATTCTGACACTGATAAATTTACAATATAAATACTAATACTTATATAATTCCTAGCATAAAACCTTTATTAAAAAAGTAAATATAATCATTAAAATATTTTTATTTAAAAAATAAAAAATATAATTATTTTTTCTATTATATACAAGGCCTAAATCACTGTTCATTTAGATGTGGTATATGATGATGAAATGAGATAGTGATTTTAATGATCAATTATATTTGATATGAAAAACATTTTATGGCCTATTTCTAGGGACCTGTGCGGTGGACAAAATGCATCAAACTGGCTTAAAGCATAAGAATATTTTCTGGTGTAACATGATTGTCTGCATGAATGAAATTTGTTTTGTGCATTAGTAACCTTTGAAGCATTTGATTAGTAATTGGTAATTTAGTATTTATCTCTTGAATTTCTTTTTTAAAGTAAAATTTTTTTAATATTAATTTGCAGTGAACTTTTTATTTTAAGTTCCTTAGGTAAAACTTATTTTGAAAATTTATAAAATAAATTAATTTTCATATTGTTTTCATTGTTTAAAATTTTATTTTCCGCTGGGAATATATATGACCATGTAATTATTCCAAGGCCATCCTGTCTACATGGAGGTTATAGCCCTCGGATCTCACCACTTGAGCTTGGATTCAAATCCCAAATAAAACATGAATGTAAAACTGGGGGAAAAGTCATATTTTCTGCCCATATTAGATCACCATTAAAAAAAAAAAAAAAAAAAAAAAAAGCACACCCTTTTGTTCCTGTCTAGAGTAATCATACTAATCAATAAATGTTCTTGGCCTAAGAGTAGAGAATTGTACAGAGGTGTGCAGAGGTAAAATATGTGCTAAAGTGGCTTTACGGTTTGGAATGCGCTTTCATCACACAATTTTCGTTTTATGACAAGTGACTGTATTACATAAGCGAAATTTATTTTATGTGCAACCCTTAAAGCATTTAAAGAGCAATTATATTTGTTTACAATTTAAGAATTTGTTATGTTAATTATCCCAATATTGCTTTTCAAATTTTTAAAAGTTATATTATTTCAAATTTTTGGAAGATATATTGTTTATAATTTTTAAAACATTAATTCAAACTTTTTATAGGTCTATTGAAGTTATATTATTTCAAATTTCGGTTTGGTCAATCAATAAAAGATTTGTACAGGGTACTAATAATATACCTGGTCAATTTGATTCATACATTGCAGAGTATGTATAGCAGGGAAACAATAACGAAAATACAGTGGAAGATTTCTTCAAAGATCCTTAAACAGTTCATTCTCACCTGGATAGGATCATTGCAAAAGCAGTGAAGATTAGTTATTTCATTTTTCATTAAAATTTCATTCAGAGGAATAGTCAGAAACTGTAGTTTTTATAAAAAATGTATGTTTATATAAATAAATATATCTTCAAGAAAACTTTATTGCATGTTTCACATTAATGTTAAATTGTGGTGTACTGAAATTTTTCATAAATGGGCACTACTGCCTGGTATATTAAAAATTGAGTTTTAATAAAAAACTTGTTTCTAATTATTAGAATTTTAATATATCTATGGTACATTATAATGAAATATTCAAAATTTTTATACTTGGGATTTGAAGCTTAAATGCAATCAGTATTTAGTAAGTGGACATTGCGCATAATGACATAATTTAGGTTGGCAAGATAGCTATGCAGCTATTGGCATAAAAATTGGAAATTGAACCACAGCTTTACAGTTCTGTTGTTTTTACTATGTTCTTTGCTCCTCCTTGCTTTTCCTTTCTCATGCATAGCAGATGAGAATGTATAACAAAAAAAATTCTGATGATTTCTTATTTCTAATAAAGCCTATTCAATTAATATTGCTCTTGTATGTATATTTTATGTTATATATTATAAGTGTATATATATATATATATATATATATATATATATATATATATATATATATATATATATATATATATATATATATATATATTGTTTACAAATATTTCATATATTTGCACTTTGAGTTAGGTTATCAATTTTATTAGATGCACTTGGTTACCTTAATTAATTAGAAACTCTAGTTTTAGTGAAAAGTACTCTCTAGTTTTTAAGTTATAGATTTAGCTTTATTGCCTATTTTAAATTGGGACTAGACTACTCCGAAGTTTTTTTAAGGTGGGCCCCACTGCCCAGTTAATTAAAATTTGATTTTATTTAAAAATGCATTTTATTTACATTACTGTTTCAGCATTATTGACTAGTTTAAAATGGGGCTAGGTTGACTAAACTAAAATTTTTTGTAAGGTGAGCATCACTGCCTGTTAATTACAATTCAAGTTGTCACAAAAATGAATTTTTTTTTATAAAAATGAATATAGCTTTATTGTTTGATTCAATCAGGGGCTAGATTTTGTTGTACTGAAGTTTAAAGTGGTTAATTAAAATATGCAAATTTTTATTTAAAAAAATTTATAATTCTTATTACTGAGTAAGTTTTATTGCCTGGTTATCACATATTGTAGATTGAGTGATATTTATTTTATATTTCTTTTTTATTATGTAATCTATGTGAAATTAGTTCCTAATTATTAGAATTTTAATACTTTTGTAGTAAGTGACATAGTAAAATATTTAAAATTTTGATATTTAAAATCGCATGCAATTGCAAAATTGAAATTTGATCAGAACTTGGCAATCAGATATTGCATAGTCACGTAATTTAGGTTGGCAAAATGAGAGCTTGATGTGAATATTAGAAATTGTGCCAAACAAGCACAGGATAATAGTATTATTTCTATAACTTAAAACTGTTTTTATATTATCAAAAAATTTATTTTAAAATAATACTTCAGATCATATTAAATTTCATATTACAAAAATATTCTTTAAGTAGATTTTTAAAGATGCCTAAAAAAAATCAATGCAAAATGGGGAAAAAAAAATTTTTTTTTTTTCAAAACTCCATACTAAGGCTAAACAATAAATCATACGTATCTTTCTATTCAGATTATTAGTGAGATATTACAAAATTTTTTTTCAACAAAAAATCTTGATTATATTAACTTATATATTATATAAGAAGAAAAAAAACTTCAATCATATCTTTTCTCCAATTTCACTATTAGATTGCAAAAATTTCAATGAAATTTAGCAAACTGGGAATGAAATTGTTTCAATAAAAATGCATAAATTTTGTAACTAATGTAAATTTAGTTAGAACTTATGTAAAAATAACATATTGTAACAGAAAAAAATATCTGCTTTGGGATAATCAAAATCCAAAGTTAAGTAAAATCATATTTTGATTATTAGGAAAACTTGGAAATCATGCTAAATTTATACCAATGAATATTATTTAACCTTGAATAAATATCTAATGCTATGCTAACATGGCATTAGGCTGTAAAAAAAACTTATGGGGCTCCTCATTTGATTATTGTCTTTAAAATAATTTAATTAATGCAATAATAATCATAACGATATCATTTTGACAGGGAAGGAAATAAAACTAAAAAGTACAGATAGATTTAATAAAGTTTTTTACTAGAAACCAAAATGCATAGTTAATACAATATTTCAAATTTGTACGATTAGGTATATGATAACATCATCAGGTAAAGCTAAGATAAATAAATAATAATAATAAAGTGCTTTGAAATGAAAGACTATTTTTTAAATTGATTTGATTACACTTATATACATCAATATATCATACACTCTAACAAGTTATAGATAATGTAATTATTAAGGTTTTTCCTTCATATATGAAATAAGAGAGTTCTTGACAGCATCTGGTTAATATAATTTTTTTTTCATTTTTCAAAACAATTCAATAAATAGTTAAATTTATATATAAACAATAATAAAAATAGTATTCTTGAAAAATTAAATAATTATAATATATATACTAATTAATGTTTATTTTAAATGCATGGACAATTGTCTATATTACAATTAAGTCCTGTCTATCTGGTACAAGAGGAGGAAGTGGCACTTTTTTATAGTTAGGCAACCAGTGGGCATATTAATGTGACCCTGAAAGTGGGTAATCTTAATTTATAAGCAAGGATCAAGCAGAAGACTTTTAAGGGTATCACTTTACATGGAAGATATTGCAACCATAACATTTTATGATCCTCAGTCGCTATGAATGAAAATAACGGATCTCCAGTTTGGTTGGGATTTGAATCCATTACTTTTTAATGATGATAATGATGTTCTTAACAACCAGACCACTTCCCATATTAATATCACTGAGCATTCAAGTAAATATTCTATTTACTTTTAACAACAATAAAATCAATGCCAAACTGTATTTTTAGTTTTATTTATGAAACTTACTACAAAAACAAAAAATTATTTGTAGAAAATACATCCTTAATTATGCAATGGGCGTAGCTAAAATTTCAGACATATAAAAATTTAATATCAAACAGAATTAATTTTTTTAATGTTTTGTTTACATCAGTCTAGAGAAATTATATTGATTTGATCTATAATCTCAGCATAATTATAGTATCAAATCAATATAAAATAAATAAAATTTGTTTAAAAAATCATTGTAAATAAATAAATACAGTAAAGAATTTAAAAACTATTTATTTATTAGCAACTACATCCTGAATTATAAGAAAATACAACATTATTTTAATTAAAACCAAAAGAAATTTGTTATTTAATATTGCCAATTTTGTATTTTAAAAAAGTGCATTCCTTTAATTTCACAAAAATCTTAACACAAATGGAATGTCAAAAGAGCAAATGAATTACTACATGCAAGTGAACATTAAAAATAATTTTCTTCATTTTAATTATTTCATGAAGTCAAATAAGAAAACAATTATCTAAATTTTTACTTTGTTTTACTTAACTATAGAAGAAAATTTTTTTAAAAAACGTACTCAGATATTACCTAAAAAATATTTAGGATGATGATATACTGAGAATGATTTGAAGTTATAATCCGAAATATTTACTGAATAACAATAGATTTCTTGTAAACTACCATTAAACAAAAATGTCGATCTTCTGCTAAATAATATATATATACAATTATTAAAAATAAATAATACAATATATAACTATAAATTCTTCATCAGTTCAAGTTTCAATGGATATGAAGGTTAAAAAGTTTGTTGATATCAGTGACCTTCGAGATTTAAATCGTTTATATAGAAGATTTTCTTTCTAAATGTCTTAAAAGGTTATGGAATTAAATAATGTTGGATTTTGTATGAGAATAAATTTAGTGATACGAATATTGTATTTGTAAAAAACTTTATTATTATCATTCATGTTTCATGTAAAAATATATCAAAACATTTTTTAAATGATTTAGAACTTACCACTTTTTAAGTATGAGCATTCATTTTCGGAAGACATTGTAGAAATAAAGAAAAAAATCAGATTTCACAGCCAGAAAATCCTCAGTTCCATCTTTCCAGTGTTTGATAAAATGTATTGATTGCAATGTTTAAGCAAAATGTTTTCAAAAATCATTTTTGTAAGACAATTGATTGGGTACGTAAATTTATAAAAGATTGGTACAAAATTTTTGCGTATAAACTTGTTATTATAAATTTATCACTGTACATAATATTGGTCAAATATGCAAAAACAAACCATTCAGTCCGTCATGCAATGCTACACTACTGCCTTTCAACAGAGCAGAATGGATTTAGAAACCAATGAAAACAACCGTCAGTCTCTAAACTGAGAATCAGTGTAACTAGGGACATTGACCTTTATTGAAATTTATATTATTTAATTCATTCATTTATTAGAGTTTTCCAATACAAAAGTTACGAAATTTAGTATTTTCTAATATCACAAGGGGTATTTCAAATTTATTTTAGTAAAATTATAGACTTTTACAAATTTAACAACAATACACGTGACAAAATTTACATGATAAAAAAAACTTTCTAACTGCAGTAATAATTTTAATGTAAAGATAATGAAGTTTATTTATTTCTTTTTAAATGAACGAAAAATCAAAAAAATTATAAAAGTCATGGTTTAATAGATTTTGCAATCATATGACAAATAAAATAAGCTGTGAAATCAGACAGATTTAAGTGAATTTATTATCAGAATTCGTTACTTTTAAAACTGGAATTCGAAAAAAAAAGACAGAAATATTTAGTTTTGTTTCTGGTATTGATTTCAATAATTTTCCTTCCATTACATGGAATCATATATTTCAACCAATGAAATCATGATGCGATTTGCTATTACCCGACGGTCTAAACGAAATTGTTACAACGCCGCAGTGCGGTTTGTTTACAATTTTATTGATGTATAATGGTCAAGAATCTAGAATATGAACACATATAACACCTTTAAAATTCAATAAATATTAGTGAAAGTTTTCAAAAATAATTCCGCTGGGATTATAATTAAACTCTCATCTTAAAAATCTCCAAAAATGTCTAACCAACCCCATTTAGTAAGTGTCAGTTATCTTTCGGAAAATAGTACTCATAATGCATTACTTTATTGAAATCATGTTTGTAGAGTCTTTTCCAGTTAGTAATCTGAAAATCAGTATAAAATTTTTTGGAATAATTCATTAAATTATTTTTAAAAATAAATTTTTTTATTTACTTCAGAAAATAGAGAAAATTAAATTTTATAATTTAACACATAAAAAAATTAAAAATTTATCTGTTGATATTATTTTGAGATTTTGATTTATATGTTTATGTGATTACTTTAGAAAACTTATTTTCTATTTTTCTTATATTTTTTGCTTGAAATATATTCTCAATTTTCAGATTAAAATTATTTACTCTCGATTGTTGCAATTTTAATAGGAATTGTGTATTTTCCTAAAATCTATACTTCATTTTTTTTTTTTAATATTGAGATTTTAATTAGCATGTGTTCTTTCGATTACTGTAGAGAATTTGATTTTTATTTTTTACCTATTTTTATATTTATGTGTTCGAAATATTTTTGCTCATAATTTCCAGATTAAAATTAGTAATACTCATAATTAGTTGTTGAAATTTCAGTAATTGGCTGAGATTTTCCTAAATCTATATAAATTTTTTTCAGGTTTTGCGTGTTGCAAAATGCCCTACGGAGGCATTATCATATAGTAACTGTGCAATAGTAAATGAAAAGGATTTTAATTTAGATAAAATAAGGTAATTTATTTTTATATATAAAAGCATTTAATAATTATGATATTCTAAATTATTTTTGCAAGGTTTTTAATGTTTATGTATCCAAAAATCAAATTGGAAAAACAGAGTGGAAAGTATATTATCATGCTAATGTTATAAGAAATAAATATGTGCTTCAAAGTAAGATTTCTAATATCGTATATTAATTTTAGGTTTTTTATTGAGAATTGTAAATTATTATTGTTAAAGCCTATTTTAAGTTTATTAACATAAAACTGTTATGTATATATATTATACGTGTCATTTATTCCTTTTATTGAAATTTATATTTACTTCTTAAAAAATCCATTTTAAAATGCAAAAAAAAAAAAATAATAATAATAATAATAATATGTTTTTAGTGTAAATCAGCTGCAAATATACTTATGATTCTTAAGATAATCCATTTAGAATTAACTACTGATGTGTAAAATAGTTAATTGAAAATTTACTTAAAAAAATTACATTATGTGAATTAATAAACAAACTAATTATGTATAAAGTAATTTAAGCTGTGACATGCAATTTTTATAAAATGTCCTTAATATCACTTTAATTAAAAACAACATATTTTTTCTTAGTTCTTCTCTCTTTAACACTGGTCATATATATATTTTTAAAAACCTTGAAAAGGGTTAAAATGACTTAAGCATCCTTAACTCTTATATTTTTCCAAAAGTAGGAGAAATTAACTTTAAGACATTTTTTTTCATTTTAAATTTTATGTTCATAGAGCTTGCCCTGTTATTATTATAACAGTTTTGTGTGCTTGATAGATCAAAAGTAGAACCACATATCACATTCCTTTTAGTATCAGTCTTCTGGTGGAAGAAAAATATGTTCAATATATTTGTCTTTTAAGTTTTCTAATAAAGGTTTCAATAAAATTACTTGAAAACGGCATTTCACTATAAAATTGAAAAAAATTTATCCTGCTTAAAGCCCTGGAAATGTTAAATAAAATAAATCATGTCTTAAATGCCATTGTTTAAGCAAAACATGTCATTGAAAATTAACATGAGAAAATTTTAATAGAATTGTATGGTTATTTTAGCAATGTTGTGCTTTTGAAGCATAATTTTCTGTAAAAAACTTAAGGGTTGATGATTTTTTATGAGACAATGAGTATCAGTAAATATATACATTTAGGAAAAGTGTCCATATTATTACACAGTCATGGTCAAGTGACAGCTGGAAAATGATTGAGTGTCAGTAAAAAATTAAAAGTTGAGATAATGAAGCTTCTTTCATATATCACAGCAAATTATCATTACATTAATTTAGATAAAAATTAATTAACTTTGTAACATTCATGAGATATTTAACAAATGTAATATAAACATTGTGCTTCTGATATGAAAGAAAAATATATGATATACTTAGGTGATCACACACAGAGAAATGGAAAAATTTAACGTTGTTTGAAGTATGAAAATTGAAATATAAAAATAAATGTTTCATGAAGTATATCAAATCTTTAAAGTCTGCAGATGAATTCTCAGAAAAACGCCAAGAGAGAAATAATGAATCAATTATAATAGTCTAATAGTTTAAAGAGTTCTGTGTTAGAAAAATTTTTGAAAATTATTAAACCAATAGAATATTTAGAAAAAAAATTGTTGACTTATAATTTAATTAATTTTTTGTATTTTTAAATGTAATCTTGTTAGTGCAATCATTTTTAGTAAAACTTCAAAATATTTATAAGATAAATTTTATATTTTTTCATTCAAATTCAAATTTATCATATTTTTGCTAAAATATTATTCATTATTTTTTTATTTTTTTTTTTCAAATTTTGTTTGAATTATTTGTTTTATTTTATTTTAAACGTTCTTACTTTAACATTTCAATGCAGTTACACGAAAAATTATTTATAAAGTAATAATTCATTTTTATAATTCTTACAACAAGAAATTAGACATCCTTTTTTAAGTATATATATATCTAGTATCTTGTGCATTTTATTAAAATTGTATTTCACCAACAATAGGCATTATTAAGTAAATGGCTGTTTTTTTTCTTATTATTTATAATCGCTTATGATAATTTGTTCTCTTTGTCACTTTTTTCTGTTATATAAAAGCTAATTTTATATCTAATTGTTCTTTAATATTTATTCTGTATTTGATTGAACATTAAAAATTGTGAAGAATATTAAATTTTTATTTTGTTTGTTCTTTGAGCTGAAATCTTGGCTTATCAGGTGCTGTCATATCAATAGAAGTTTTCTAACTGCATTTACAAATGTAATTGTTGGATGTACTATATTATTTATTTAATGTCATAAACGTAAACTGTTGTGTTAAGTTAATGATAGTCGTCTTGTATAACAACTCATAAGTGAACATGTGTTGTTTATCAATAAATGATAGGAATTTGATACTTATGCTGAAATTTCATCTTAAGGATAAGCTGAGAGCAAATCTATTTCCTTAAATATTTTATTATTAAAAATAAATATGCAATAACGATTTTTCAAATGACAGTCCTGTTTATTCTGTTATGTTTGTGAGTAAATATGTATGAATTATTTTCACTTTGCAAAAAGTATTTTCATCAAATTTCATTATTAGTTTAGAAAATTTAATGTAAATTTTTAAACATTTTATGCTATACTATTTAAGTTAGAATAATCTTTAAAAATTGTTCTATAAAGCTCAGAAACACAATGTCTTAAAATATCAAGCAATAAAATTTTTTTATGCTAATAAAAAGTATTATTTTTTAATATACTTTTAATGGGTCTTTGGAAAGTCTCATTATATCCTTGATAAATCCATAAATTTCTCTGAAAAGTACTTAAATTCTACATTTGAACTATGTTTAGTCTTCCTAGTTGTCTTATGTACGAAAGAAAGTAAGAAAAATTGATATTTTGTCAGTTATCCTCCACTGTACCTAAGACCTTTTTAAATTTCCTTGTTATAATGAATTAGGGACAATAAGTATGGTGATTAAAATGTTTATACCTAATTTATCATTAAATTACTGATGGATTAAAAAATATTGGTTTCAAATCAATCATCATTAAATTTCTATTAATCTTCATTGGTATTGTCATTACTACAATTGTTTAAAAATATATGTGAGTACCTATATTCAAACTGAAATAAAATGCAAAATAATTCTCAATTCTGTTGAATTTTCCTGTGTATCATTTGCCTTGTTTAATTAATTTTCTTCTTTATCAAATATCAACAGCTTGATAAGGATATAAAGTTATTGAAGCACAAATGTAGAAATGATCACTGAATAATAACCATTTTAATTTTTCTACTATCTCTATCAGATTGTTTTTTTTTTTTTTTTTTTTTTTTTTTTTTAAGAAGTTTGGTTCATTCTGTATATCTTGTGTATGTATATTGTGAAGTCATACATAGATATAATTATTTTTTTTAATTAAAGGTATTCCAAAGATTTAACATTGATTTAAATAATAATTAAATTTTTATAATTGAGTAAAAAAACTAAGAATATGTTAATTTTATTAAAAAAAATATTAAATGAAAAATCTGTATCAAACGTGTTTCTTCAAATTATTTTTTAACCAGTACTATTTATTCTATAATTGTATTTAAAAAGTAATAATTAAAATCAAATATTTTATAAAGTTAAGAAATTTACTTAGCTATTGAATTTTCTTTACTTAGACATGTTGAAGTAACTACTGCAACAAATCGCAAGTATGTATTTACACTAAAGTCTTCTCCGGCTATTGGTTCAGGGCAGCTTGGTTTCAGCTTACCTATGGTAAATTATTAGTAGCAAAACTTATTTGTGTATACATTGTATTTAAACTGTGTGAATAAGTTACATATAAATATTAGTGTTGTGTAAAATATATCTAATGAATACTTTATCTTTTAAATAATTAAAATATGAATATATTATCACTTTTATCGAAACAGTATGTTTTAAAATGATATGTAATTTTCACTAGTTTCATCATATCCAATTTAAAAGAAATTTGTTAAAATATCTAACTCTGAAAATAAACTCTTTATAGATTAAGTTAGCATTATTTTATTTAAAATTGAGCATGTTATCAAATATAAAATAGCCATAGAATAACTGTGTAAAAAGTTATTAATTGTACAAAAAGAAAATTAATTATGGAAAATTTAAACTTCATCAAACTTTCGGGTAAAATAAGAAACGTTTAATAATGGCCACACAACTATACAAAGATCAGTGAAACCAAATATTTTACTACATGCAAAAATATTAATAATTCCATGACTAACAATAGTTTATAAAATTAATAATTTAGAATTTGCTCTAAAATAAATGTGTATCATTATTAAAAAAATTGAAATCTTTAAAAACTTTAATATTTGTTTATATTGTATATTAAAAAATGCTATTTGGCTTTTCATGTAGTTTTTAGTGATAAAAAATTATGTTTACCATTTAGATTTAATTATATTTATATAATCTGTGAAAAAATAACCTATACAATAAAGAAAGGAAAAACATATTAAATGATAATTTTTTTTTTTTTTTTTTATCAATAAGGTCTAAAATAACATGGGCGAGAGTTTCTTTGCATAGAAAACTCTCCATACAGTTTTCATCAAAAATAAAAATGATAAAACTCAAAAAGTCCTATGAAAAAAAAATTTTATTACATTATTAGACATAAATACAAATAAAACATTTAGATTTAATCAAATAAAAGCATCAAAATATGAATGATAAAAAGCATTGATCAATCAACTATTTATTTTTGCTTCAGAAATTAATCCCAAATAATGAAGTAAATCTGTGATGAAAATGATATATTTGAAATAAATTTTCAGGTTGAATCTTTTCTAATTGATATGCAAATTAAAAGTGATTTTTTTTTCCTTTGAATGCTTGTAAAAGAATGTAGATAAATATTTGATTTAATATAAATTTATGATTTTATGATTATCTAATAAATATGTTAACAAATCACATTTTTAAAATAAACAGGTACAAAAATTTGAAACAATTATAAAACAAATATATATATATAGGATGCAGCTTGCCTATTTCCTTATTTGGAATTGCAATAATACAAAAAGTAGTAAAGATAATAAGTGCATGTAATCTCGAGAGTTGAAATCATAAAATTATGTGACATTGTTGTTCGGTTATCATCATACGTTGGAGTAATGAACACAATACATTAAGTAGCCTAATTTTTAAGCAGTACTGTTATTTCAACACAGCTCACTTTCTGAAATCGTTTAAATATTTCATCTCTTGGACCTGTCCCAGACCCGAAATCTATTCTTTTATGGGTTACAACATTCAAGGATAACTGGTTTTGTTCAGAAAAGAAGAGGTGGAAATACACAGATCACACCAGAGAACATCAAAGCAATAAAAGTATCATTTTTATGTTTCCCACAGCATTCAGCATGCAAACATGCGTTTATTCTTACAATATCAAATTGTTCCTCAAGGCTTGTTTTCCACAATGAACTCCCTTTTCATCCATACAAGTAGGTCATTGTGCAAGAACTTTCCAAGTGTAACTTCAATCCTCGCAGAAATGTATATGAAGCACATCTTGATTGTGTTCCTAGATACATGCTTGTCTTTTTCTGTGATGAGACTCATTTCCATTTGATTGGATTTGTCAACAAGCAAAATATGCACTATTGGACTATCAACAACCCCCAAGAACTCCATCAGAGTCCTTTGCAATCACCATGTGTCACCGTATAGTACAGTCTCATCAGATGGAATTGTGGTCTCATAGTTCTTTGTGGAAAATGAACAAACTATCACTGTTATTTCAAACTGCTATGGAATATCCTAGAAGAATTTTTTTGTAATGACTTATGTTAGGGGAATTTTGGTTTCAGCAGGACGGAGCAACAACTCGTACTTCAAGCATATCAATGACTATGCTGCAAGATCACTTCCCTGGGTGCCTCATTTTAATGAGAACCAATAAGCAGTGACCAACACATTCTCCCTATTTGATCCCATGTAATCTTTTTGTGCATGGGAATTTAAAGTCACATGTCTATACTAACCACCCACAAACTTTAGAAGATCTGAAAAGAAACATTCTAAGAGAAAAGCCCTACATACCAACTAATTTGTAGTTTGGAGTGATAGAGTGAGAGAAACAGCAGAATTCAGTTCACTCATATCGACAATGACTGTCATCACTTTCCCAATCTGATATTTAAAACTATGTAAACTAAAACTTAAAATATGGATCTTTTGAATGAAAAATAAGATATATTTATTATTTTTTGTGTTATTGCACTACAAAAAAAAGAAAGAAAGAAAGAAAGCTTATCCTACATTGTATATATTATTTTTAAATATTACCTCTAATAATTGAAGCATTAAAAATTTGTATTATTTTCTGATATTTATATAATTACAAAGCAAACAATGCTTGTATTAGTATTGCTTACAGTTTTTGTGTAAAAGATAAGTAAACTTAATTGGATTAGAACTATTTAGAAGTTATTGGTAACATTTTCAATACAAATAATCAGTGATGGGAAAACTATGGCCCACGGGCCAAGTCCGGCCCCCGGAAAGGCTTAATCCGGTCCATTTAAGAGTGCCATCGTAAAAATGTTCGAACGCGTTCTTACTTCGTAATATACCGTAATACCCGCTTAAAAACTCCCTGCGGCGATATTTAAACCACAATAGTATTCTGGACAAATGCATTTGACCCAAACCAGCTGACTCCTCTTCGCTTGAAATTTCCAGACACTTTCGATTCGTTGTTCTGTTTTTCTTAAAGAACCGGAAAAATCCAATTCCCGAACAATCCTTGCAGATAAGTATAAATACAAGTGAGGCCGTCCGAAGATCAGTTAGTTAGCGACTTAGTCAGTCATCTGCAATGACCCGCTGTGACTTGAGTAATTGTTTGTGTAATCCCCGAAGCTCCCACTGCCTCAACAAATTCCAGCGCAAGATCATTAGTTAGTAATAAGCTTTCGTCAATTGTGTCTCTGTTAGTTATTCTCCATAGTAGGTAACGTCTAAAATGGATGTTAAAAAAAGAAAAGTGCATTCAGAATGTCGAGTTTTTAAAGAAGAATGGGCGTGGAAATATTTCTTTACTTTATTTAAAGAAAAACCTGTGTGCTTACTTTGCAATAAAACTTTTGCAGTTTTAAAAGAATATAACATTCAATGCCATTTTAAGAGCAAACATGAAAACCACTCCTACTCATCGTTAAGTGAAGAGGTAAAAAAGATTAAATCAAAAGATTTAATAAAAAATTTATCAAGTCAACAACAATTATTTCAGAGAGCTAATCATTCTCAAAGATGTGCTACGAAAGCCAGTTATGTGTTGGCTTATAATATTGCTAAATCTAATAAAGCATTTTCAGATGGAGAATTTATAAAGCAGTGCATGATAGATGTGTTCGATATTATGTGCCCTGAAAAGAAAAATAATTTTTTCAGTCACTGTCTCTCTCAAGAAGAACAATCACCAAGAGAATTGAAAATATTGATAAAAATCTAATTTCACAACTGACTACAAAAATTCAAAAATTTATTTTTTATTCAATTACTATGAATGAAAGTATAGATATCAGCTATACTGCGCAGTTACTCATATTTGTAAGAGGAATCAACGCCCACTTTGAAATTACAGAAGAATTTGCAGGGCTGCAGTCAGGGAAAGGAACAACGACTGGTGCCGATATATTTTGTGAATTTGAAAATCGCATCGATAAACTTTGTTTACCTATTGATAAGTTATGTAATGTAACTACAGACGATACTCCTAATATGGTTGGAATCAATCAAGGATTTGTTGGGAAATTTAAAAAAACATCATCATTCTAAGTATCCAGAAAATGATGATGTTTTTTTGCATTGCCTTATACATCAGGATGCTCTCTGTAAATCGGCTTTAGATATTGACCATATATTTAATACTGTTGTAAAACTAGTAAATATGATTCGTTCCAGAGGATTATTACATTGCCAGTTTCAACAGTTTTTGGAGTCCGTACATGCTGAGCATTCCGATATCCTGTATTATTCAAAAGTTTGTTGGTTAAGTGCTGGAAAAGTATTTGAAAGAATTTGGGATTTGTGAATTTTCTCCTTGATAAAGACATTTATAATCAATTTGATGTCTTAGAAAATGAAACGTGGCTTTCTGATTTCGCTTTTTTCACAGACCTCCTCATACCCATGAATAAACTTAATCTCAAATTGCAAGGGAAAAATCAGTTTCTTCACAATATTTGGCAATACCTGAAGAGTTTCAAATTACAGTTATTATTATTTGCTAATCAGATCTCTAAATCTGATTTTTCTCATTTTCCAAGAATACAATCTTTAAAATTCACTATATCAAACAATAAGATTAAAAAATACAAAATTAATTTCAGAAAACTATCTTCAGAATTTGAAAGGAGATTTCAGGACTTCAGAAAAATGGAACCAGAATTTAGTGTTTTTGCGATCCCATTCAATGTTAATTACGAAGAAGTTGATGCAAAATTTCAACTTGAGTTAATAGAACTGAATTGTAATACTCTCCTGAAACAAACTTTTCATACAATACCATTATTAGAATTTTATAAAAATTTAAGTCCAGATAATTTCCCAAATCTAATTACTCATGCAATGAAGATAAGAGCAATGTTCTGCTCATTTTATATATGCGAACAAATCTTTTCAACAAAGAAGCTTAGGAAAACTTCTTTAAGAAACAGAATTACAGATGAGCACCTTTCATAAGTTTTAAGAATTTATGCTTCGCAAATGGAACCGAACTATGATGAAATTTAGATAAAACAGTCTCAATTTCATTTTTCTCGTGCACCATCAACCAGTAATGACACCAGAAATTAAAGTGATTATACTTCACATCAAGAACTACACTAAATTCATTTTATATTTTCTGCTTATAATTTTCTTGCCTTTTGCTTTTTTACTATTAAAATAATAAGTGTATGTAATAATATATGTTTATAAAACACATAAATTTTTTAACGATTAAGCATTATTCTTTGGCCCGCTACGATCATCTACTTATTACAAATGGCCCGTCTTAAAAATAGTTTCCCCACCACTACGTATAATATTCATTTCTAAATCTTTTCATTACATAAATATTAAACATTAATTGATTAGAGGAAAGTTAAAAATTATTGATAATTATGTAGCTTTCAAAACCATTTTAATTAGTTATTTAAAATTATAAAATTCTATATAATTATGCATATTAAATATTTGATATTAATTAGGCCTTGCAAGGTAATTTAACTAGATTATTTAGTTCACAAGAAATGAATTTTGTATTCTTTATTGTTAATTCTTTAATGTTGTTTGTTGCTGAAATACAGCTCAGAAAGTCTAAAAAACATTTGATTAATGCTTAAATTATGTTATTGATTTGGAAATTGACATTTCTCTTAATGATTGAATTATTTGAACAAAAATAAGATATGAACTTTTAAACAAAAATTAAATGCTTTGAATCATAAATTTAAGAAATGAAATAATTATTTCTACCAAGATATTGTCAATCCAAAAAGTGGACTAACAAAAAGAGGTTGATCATGAAAATTTCATAAATCTCTTATAAAAATATGATAAAGGGTGCAAATTGTTTAATAGAAGAAAAAAAGGAAACTGATCAGAATAAAAATTGTTAAAACACCTTAAGAATGGATTAAACAAATGGCTCACAGCATTTTTTGATGAATAAACAGTAAAAACTCTTTCACTGATGTAGATTTATCATAATTTTCAATTTTCTTGTCAGCCCACAAGCATTATATTATGAATAGTTTTTGAAACTTATATAAAAGTGGTACCATTTTCACTAAATCAATAAAATATATTCTAATTTTTTTAGTTAGAATTATTACATGATTAATCAATCAAACTTTATAAAAGTTAGAATTATCAGGTAGACCTCAACAATTTGACAATAGAGCTATGAAGAGCTTGAATAACATATTTATAATAATTTGTTATTAATTAATTGAATTGAAAATGCATGCTCCAAAAAATTGGTTCTATTTTATTTAAATATTCAAGTAACTTATCTTGCAAAAAATTTATATCAGATAGGAACCTCAATTTGCAAAATTTAACAAATGTATGAATACTTTATATTAGAAAGAAACATTCTTTCATATAATGGAAAATATATTCATTTAACTTCATTTTATACTTTTTAAAAAATAAAATAAATAAAACTATGCTTTTAGACTAAGGAAATCTTAGTTTTTGTTTATTTTGTTGTGTTTACATTATTAATTTAATTTTACATTTAAAATTAGAATTCAAGTTTTAACTGAATTGACTACCTTTGTTATATTAGTAAACTTACATGTAATTGAAAAACCATAGAAATAAATATTTTCTTGTTCATTAGAGGTTCCATTTTTATATGCTTATTAAAATCAATGAAACTTACTTCAAAACAATGGACTGGTTTTCAATTTTTCATTTATATTGGCTTGTATATTAGCATAAAATTTTAAAAAAAAACTATTTCTCAAGTTTAAAATTTGAAACTTACATGAATAATTATAACTTGAGTTTATTATGCATTATT